>JAQZBX010020975.1:16257-32723 GCA_029593785.1 Cabassous unicinctus | reverse complement strand
AAAAAAAAAGAAAAAGAACCCTCTTATCTGCCAACAGGGAAACGTTTATTTCTTCTTCCAATTAAGATGTCTGTTATTTCTCTTTATTGTCTAATTGCTCTGGCTAGAACTTCCATTACAGTTTTGAATAACAGTTGTGACAGTGGCCATCCTTTTCTTGTTCCTGATCTTAGGGGAAGTTTTCAGTATTTCAGCAGCAAGTATGATATTAGTGTGGGTTTTTCATATATACTCTTTATCATGTTGACAAAGTTTACTTCTGTTCCTAGTTTTCTAGTGCTTTTATCATGAACTTGTGCTGGATTTGTCAAATGCCTTTTCTGCATCAACTGAGATGATCATGTGTTATTACTTTTTTCCTTCTTTCTATTAATGTAGTATATTATATTAATTGATTTTCTTAGGTTGAACCACCCTTGTGAACCTGGAATACATGCCACTTTATTTGCTGTTGGCCTTGGTTTATTAGGATTTTTGCATCTAAGTTTATAAGAAATATTGGTCTGTAGTTTTCTTTTCTTGTGGTATCTTTATCTGGCTTTGGTATGAGGGTGATGTTGGCCTCATAGAATGAATTAGGGGGTGTTCACATGTCTTCAGTTTTTTAAAAGAGGTTAAGCAGGAATGGATTTAATTCTTGGAGTGTTTGGTAGAATTCCACTGTGACGCCATCTGGTCCTGAACATTTCTTTGTTGGGAGGTTTTTGATTACTGTGTCAATCTCTTTACTAGCAATTGGTTTGTTGAGATCTTCTATTTCTTCTTGAGTCAATGTAGGTAGTTTGTGTGATTCTAAGAATTTGTTCTTTTTATGTAGGTTATCTAATTTATTAGTGTACAAGTTCATAGTATACTCTTATAGTTCTTTTTATTTCAGTGGGGTTGGTAATAATGTCCCCCTTTTTGTTTCCGATTTTCATTAATTGTATCCCCCTTTTTTCTTTGTCAGTCTAGCTAAAGGTTTGTCAATTTCATTGATCTTTTCAAAAAACGAACTTTTTGGTTTTATTGATTCTTTTTTCTTGTTCTCTATTTCATTTATCTCCACTCTAATCTTTATTTCCTTCTTTCTGCTTGCTTTGGGTTTAGTTTACTTTTCTTTTTCTAGTTCTTCCCGTTTTGAGGTTAGGTCTTGGATTTGAAGTCTTTTTTCTTTAATGTAAGCTTCATTACATCATTAGAGAAACTACTGATAGTGCAGGACTTTCTTCTGTCATTTTGCTATTTGGTCTTTGTAGTCATAAGACTTATATTTTTTGACCCTCAATTCTTCCATTAATGCCTACTTTTGTTTTGTACCACTTTGAATACCTTCTCATTTCATTCTGAATATATGCTTCATATATTTTGTTTGTGGTGGCCATAGGGTTGAAATTTAATATACTAAATTTATAGCAGTGAAGTGAATGTAGCTCAAGTGATTGCGCTACTGCCTACCACATGGGAGGTCCCGAGTTCAGTTCCCAGTGCCTCCTGGAGAAGATGAGCAAGACAGCAAGCTGGCACGATGGACAGGCATGGCGAGCTGATGCAACAAGATGACGCAACAAGGAGACACAAAGAGGAAAGACAACAAGACACAAAACAAAGCAGGCAGCTGAGATGGCTCAAGCAATTGAGCGCCTCTCTCCCACGTGGGAGGTCCCAGGTTTGTTTCCTGGATGCCTCTGAAAGGGAAGACAAGCAGGTACAGAGAGCACACAGCGAATGGACACAGAGAACAGACAGCAAGCACAAAACAACAAGGGGAGGGGGAATAAATAAATGAAAACAAATCTTTTAATAAATAAATATACAGCAATTACATTTGATTTGTTGCCAACTTAACTTCAGTAGCATGCACATACACTATTCCCATACTCCTCCTTCTCCCCACTTTTTTCTGTACTTGTTATAAAATATCTTCATACCCTGTATGTCTATGACCATAATTTATCATTATTTTTTAGCATTTGCATTTTAACATCTGAGAATTAAGAAGTTGAGTTATATACCAAAAAAATACAATAGTACTGGCATTTATAGTTACCTATATGGTTACTTTTACCAGAGGTCTTTGTTTATTTTTGCTGCTTTGATTCATTTTCTAGTGTCTTCTCCTTTCAGTCTGAAGAACTGACAAGAGCATTGCTCATAGGACAGGTCTATAGGAAGTGATCTGCCTCTGGTTTTGTTTCCCTGGGAATATCTTAATTTCTCCTTCTTTCCCTCTTTTTTTTTTTTGGCTCATTGTCTGTCATCTGTTTGTTTTTCTTTAGGAGGCATTGGGAACGGAACCCAAGACCTCCCGTGTGGGAGGTGAGTGCGCAACTGCATGAGCCACATCCGCTCCCTCTTCCTCATTTTTGAAAGTAAATCTCACCAGATACAAAATTCTTGGCTTGCAGTTGTTTACTCTTAGCACTTTAACTATTTCATCCCATTATCTTTTTGCCTCCATGAGTTCTGATTAGAAATTGGCATTTAATCTAATTAGGACTCTCCTGTACATAACAAGTTGTTTTTCTCTTGCAGCTTTCAGATCTCTCTCCTTGTTTTTGCATGTGACAGTTTGACTATTATTTGTCTGGGCAGATTCTCTTCAAATTTATCCTGTTTTATGTTTGTTGAGCTTTTTGGATGGGCACATTCACCTCTTTTGTCAAGTTTAAGAAATTTTCTGTCATTATTTCTTTGCTTATTCCTTCTTACCCTTTCTCTTTCTTCCCTTTCTGGGACTCCCATAATGTGTATGTTGTGCACTTGAATGTATTCCACAGGTCTCATAGGCTATTTTCGTGTTTTCTAATTCTTTTTTCTTTCTGATCCTCAGCCTGACTCATTTCACTTTTCTTGTCTTTGAGTTCATTGATTCTTCTGCCAGCTCCAATCTGCTGTTAAATCTCTCTAGGGAATTTTTCCTTTAAGTTGTGGTCTTCAATTCCAGTAGTTCTGTCTAGTTCCCTCTTAAAATTCTGTTTCTTTATTGAGATATTCTCATATTGGTTATTCATTGTTTTCTTGATATCTTTTAGTTCTTTCTCTTTATTTTCTTTTATCTTCTTACTCATGTGAGTATCATTTTTAAAAATGTTTTTGCCTGGTATGTCTCCACAGTCTGCTCTTCCTCATTGGTATTTTCTGAAATTTTATCCTCTTCCTTTGGATAGGCCATCATTTCCTGTTTCTTTGTTTGTCTTGTAATCTTTTTTTGCACACTGTTGTTAACTCCAGGATTTAGTCCCTGAGCTATCTTTTTCTTGAGTTTATATTCAGCTGGTGTTATCACAGACATTTCCTTGAGTGCCTGGAACTAGCAAATCCAAACAAACCTATGTAAAAAACACCTTTCACAGTCTTTGCAAATGGCTTTGTGTTGGCTGATGCTCTCCTTCAGATTTCAGCCCTCTTTTTAAGATGGTCAACCCACGGTGAATGTTAAGTGAAAGGTCCTCCCTGTCTTTTTTGAGCCTATTCTTGTCCTGTGCTTGTGCTTGATAGTGGCCTTAGGAGTTCCCTGTTTACAGGAATTTTAATGTACCCTTCTTATGAAATAGACTCTTTCCCTCTCCCTGGTGTCCTATTTTAGGACTTAAGGCAAGTAAACCTTTGCCCCAAGCTGTTTAATTTTTATACTGCTTTAGTTGCCCTAAGCTGCTTTTGCTTGGTGGGCAAATTCTGGGGCAGGGGGATCCAGATAGGAATTTCCTTGGAGAGTCCTTCCCATCTGGAACAAGGCAAGGGACCCACAGTGGTCATGCCAGCGGCCCCACCCTGCCTTGGGGAAGGGTGAACAAGGGACCAGCAAGGGTGCCAGGAACTTCTAGTATGCTTTTTTAGTCAGTGTTTTCTTAATTCATCGCTTGCCCAGTAAATGCAACCTTTTAACTCTTTTCCATAGCTTTAATGAAGGGTAATGTCTTTTAGACTCCTCTACTGCTTTTACCTGGTACAGGTTGGGATATTGGCTGCCCCCACAGCTGGGCCCCTTGTGATCTGAAGTAGGTGATCAAAAGCAGTGATCAGCAATCGAATCGCATACCCCTGGATCTTGGGGAAGTAGGTATTTATATCCTAACTTGGCAACAGCAAGTTGCATGAGGAGCCAGGGTTGAGGACCTCATAGCTGCCAGCCATGGGCCTGTGGAATGGATGAAAGTGACTGCAGCAGGCAGAGTGAAATTCACTGGTATTTACTGCAGTTTGCCAGCCTCTCTCTTCTACTCTTCCCTTGATGCTTCACAGCCTTCTACTAGTCTCCAGAGTTTCAAAAAAAGTTGATTCAGACAAATCCTTTTCAGTATTCTTGTGAATGACTGATTCCTGGAGCTCCCTACTCTGCCATTTTCCCACAATCATTACAGCTTTTCTTTAGGGTGTACATTGGTGTCTACAATGCTCTCTGAAACAAATCTCCCACAATCATTTTTTTCTGAAAGACTTTTCCACTCCCTCATTTAACTTTTTGTTAATTTCTTTGCTTTAAATTGAATCTGTGGTCATTCTCTTAAGTTCATGCTAGAATGACTGGAACCACTTATAAAGAAGAAAATATCAAGGGCATTGAAAGAACCAGTAAGTTACTTAGGATTATTGAATTCTATTTTTGACCACAAATATGTTAGGTTTTCATTCAAACTCAATACCATATTTTTTCTCTGTAATTAGAGTATGTATGGAAATAGTACAGTCTTTTTTGTTTTCCATTTTTAAACTTTATTTTGTACATTTAATAATTGAAAATATAAACAATTAAAAACTAAAAAGAAAACACAGTTGAATAAAAACATACATTCTTCAAGTAAATGTATAGTACAGTATTTAATTCATAAGAATTTTGGTACTTTGTTTGAAGCTTAGATGGTTCTGGCACCAAATGATATTTATTACTTGTACATATTAACTGTATCATTTGGTTAGATTTGTCTCTAAGCTAAAGTGATCCTCCACAACTCTCTATGCCATTGGGGAAAAAAATTGAACTGTAGCTTTTAAATATTATATTCCTGTATTCTAGGAAGAAAATGGAGTTTCTCTTTCATTATTATATTTTTCATTTTTATTCTTTCTTATGAAATATATAGATGACAATACTACATAATTCATACAAACTTAACATGCATATTTTATTGAGGTTTCATATATGTTAGTGTCTGTCCCTTAATAGAATAGATACATTACCACAAGGTTTGCTTTGCAAAACTTTCTATTTTAGTGATTTTTTTTCACATTGATTGCCATTATAATATTAAAACTGTAAACTCTTTTTACCAGTTCTAACATCTAAATATCATAAAATCATATTTAAGAATGTTTTGAACATCTGTAGCCTTAAAAGCAATAACTCTCACAAAATAGTAACAGCAATCCTGAAATATTAATAATATTGCTCTTGTGTACTCAAAATAAGAAACAGAAGCTTTGACAGAAAGCTTACTGTTCTTATCTTTCTTCACTAAATGTTTCCAACCCGAAGGAGAACAATCACATAAGCATTAGTGATTATTCTACATTTTTGGTCAGTGTGAAACTGCACAATCACTTCATATTTTATCTCCAAGTTAACAATATTTCTCCTCTCAGCCTTTTTCCCTCCTTGAACCTTACTGATCTTTTCCAGAAGTCTGGATCTATATCAGTTCTATTTTTAAATGCTGATCATAAAAACCATCCTGTTTTGACAGTTTACATGATTCAAATCACAAAAGCATCCCAGTAGTTGCAGACTACTAGATGGTATATTGGTACCCCAAATTTCTATAAATAAGCTAAGTGTTGTTCTATAGAGAGTACTGTTGACCCAGGTGACAAATTTCTTAAATTTGCAAGTTTATCAAGTACATTTCTATTCATTATTCCTAAATGCATTTCCTTCTTGAAACCCAAATCTCTCACAATTAAAAAGCAACCTGGATGTAGGAATAAGAATACGGTATTTGAAAGTTGGAGGATCTGTGCTTGCCATTCCATACTGTCACTTACTGGCTGTTATTTAAAGTTGGTGTTTTAAAAGCTTAGTTTCCTAGTGTCTGTTGTCTGTCTCATAGGTTTGTTATGTTAAGTAGATAAAGTAATATCTGTGAACTGATAAAGAACCAACTGTATTTGGTGACTATGACTATCACTTTTTCCTTATCAGCCTTCCTCCCTGTGTCACTCTTTCTCTTAGGCTTTTCTGGTTTTTTACCTGCAGCTTTATAAAATACTGTGTTAACTCAGGAGCTGAACTGAGATAGATAATTAATTACATGGAAAGTTTGAGAAATGATGGTGACTATTGTACAAACATTTCGCCAGTGCCACATTGTATTTGTTTTTCTAATTTATATAAGGAAAATGGGGACCGTTTGGATGGAAGAAATAAAACAGAGGCAGATTTTGAAAACTGCTTATTTAACCAGAAATTTTCTTGAGTGCCAGCCTAAAATCATATTAATGTAAAGTAGCAGAAAAATAATATTTATTATGAATACACATTGATTTTCCTGGCCAGACTTATTTACTTCTTGATATGATTCTTTTCACTTTAAGTTTGAATTTTATAATCCAGGAGTCAAAATGTGCTTTACTTGAATATTTTTAAGTATTTGATATCCAGAAAAGAGTATTAATCATTTGATTACCAATTGCTAAAATTCTAAGCCCCCTAACAAATCTTTGGCTGTCCCCTTACATTTTACTAACACACTAGGTAGAGTGGGGTCTTAAGGTCTTCAGGAGCTACCTATAAGAGTTAAATCTATACTTCTCCATCCTTTGATTCAGAAAAGTAATTGGGTATGTATCTCCATGGCTTTGCCTTTGTACGTGTTATTTCCCCTTCATGGAATGCCCCACCCCCTCAGCCTGTCTGACGAACTCCAACTCATTCTATAAAATACAGTACAAGTATCATACCCCTAAGTCAACCTCGTAACCTTTCCACACATCACAGATATTGTTGCCTCCTTTGCACTCCCATACTATTTTGTGCATACCTCTATTCAAGCATTCTGTCTCACTTACTAGTAGGATATAAATTCCTTGAAGGCAAGGACCAAGCCTATTTGATTTTGTATCTATTTTACCTGTAAACAATGATATGCACAAAATATATGCTCAATACATTATTCCTGAGTAAAGAGATAAATGATCATGTTAGCGACCCATCTTTACATGTATATTTTAAGGTCATCCATCAACAAGCATTTATTGAGTATACCATATCCTCCCATAGGCTATTGTCTGTTTGTTTTTTAAGTTTCAAGGTATCAGGGAACGAAGAAGACAATAAGGAGATGGCCCAAATCTAGGCTAGACTGAAATTGGATTTTATGGTATTAAAGCATATCAACAAATACAACTGTTTCTACTATGAGCAAGTCCTTATGCCAAGCTCAGTAAAGCATTCTCTATTCCAAAGAAGCTAATAGTTTAGTTTGGGAGGCAAGAAATGAACATATATAAAAGTGTTATATGTCTCTGTGGATTTTAAAATTTGTTAAAAAAATGTCACAGGAGATAAATGATTTTTACAGACCAATTTAGAACAAAAAGCAGAACCACTGTTTGATTCCTGGTAGTCTGCTGATATACTACAACACATTACCATTCTACTTTTAAGCAACAGCAGTACTATCCTATACAAGTCAATAAATTTAATATGGGGAGTGTCTGTGAGGCAAAATGGCCTCTAATATGACTACTTTTTTCTTTACAGCAATGGTTCTCAACTGGAGACAGTTTTGTTCCCCAGAAGATATTTGGCAATGTTTGGAAACATTTTTGGTTGTCACATTGGGAAAGCAGTTACTACTGGAATCTAGTGGTTGGAGGCCAGGAATATTGCGAAAATTTTACAATGCATAGGACAGTCCCCTACAACAAAGAATTATCTAGCCCAAAATGTCAGTAGTGCCAAGACTGAGAAATCCTGCTCAGTAGTCTTCCCACTCTGCCTTCTCCCTATCTGTCTTTTCTAGGAATTCCTATTCATCTGTGATTTTCTGTTTCTCTTTTGTGCATTCTTTATCTCCTGCTCAGAGTTGGACGTTTAGCACCAGTGGAGACCTGGAACATACATTGAGGAACCGAGAGCCACTCCAAAGCTCTAGTTCCTTTCAATGTGGTCTTCTTAGGACGACTCTACTTTTCTTTCTGTTAGAAACTTTCAGGTGCTTTTCTTTAATTTGCTTTTCTAATCTATACTAAACCTGGTACTCTCCTTTAACCTCCAAATTACGCAGGTTGTGCTCAGATCAAATTTTACACACAAGGTAGAAGCTTTTACTTTGCACACAATACTGGGATGGGCTATCCAGGCTGGGCAGGAACAAGATTCTTGCTACCATTTGTTTCTCTCCAACTCCCAGACCTTGGCGGCTGACTTGGACTACTGTCTCAGTCTTCATTCCTGATCCCTGTCTTCCCCTTGCCTACACTGATTCTTATTGTTGGGATTTGCTTCTACTAGTTTGATCAGGATCATACTGCCAGACTCATATTTTTAGGAAACTAACCTAAAGATTATTTGGCCAAGGAAAACCAGCAGGAGTAAGTTCATTCTTTCTGATAGGTAGCTTAATCAATGAAATAGAAACATTTATTTCACTCCAAGAATCAAGGAGGCAAGAGTATGTTTACACACACACACACACACACACACACACACACACACACACACACATGAATATGAATTAGTAATACTAAAACCCATTATGTAACTGGTATTTTTTATACTAATTCTCTAATCCTCACAACCACTCTGCAAAATAATTGATTTTATCCCCATTTTAATATGGGAAAACTACCTCAGAAGTTAATTTACGAATCTGAGACAACACAGGCAGTAATTGATGGAACCATATTTGAAACCCAAATTTCTATGTCATCATTGACTACCTTATTTGTTCAATGCTTAACAGTCTAAAGAAAATGTATTTAGTTAATATAAGAAGGTGTTTTTTCCAAGAATAATCCTGGGAAGAGCAGAACATACAAACTGATAGCAGAGGCTCTCAAATTTGACTATTTTGAATCACTGGGGAATTTTCAAAAGAAAATTGATGCCTGTTCCCTGCCCTAGAATAAGAAAGTTAGTCTCTGAGGATGGGACCTGGATGCCTGTATTTTTCAAAGCTCTCTAAGATTCTGATGCACAGGAAGAGTTGAGAACCACTCCTTTATAATATTCATAGGAAACTTATACATACACACACACATGTATATGTATACATATTTATATGTACATATTTCTGAGTTAACTTCAGTCTTATCCATTTGTTAAGGGTAGTTGAATATTGGAAATACTTTGCTCCTCAGTAATGTTCCCAGAATATTATAACAATACTGTGATTATTCTCTTTTCAAAAATGCACATTCATTCTTAATGTTTAAGAGAGAGAGAAGAGAAATGCCCTGGTGACATTGTAAGCAGCAATGTAACAGTTGATGTGGTAGATATATCTCTGCCTCTGTAAAAGCACCTTTAGCACCATACCAGGACCCAAATTAATTCCGGAAAAGTGTGTGTCACATTTTGTTTCATCGGCTATCAACCTCAGTGTTAATTATCAATGTGAAAAATAAAGCAGTGTGCTTTCTGTATCTAACCTCATCTTATTTCATAGTAGTGGCCATATTTCACAGAGATGAATAGAGGACTTTGAAGTATCACTTTTCTAGTTAGATTTCCATCTTTCCTGTGTGTGTTTAATAGAGCCAGCAGAATGGGAAAGGGTCTGAAAGGTACCTCTATCATCTCTTTCTCCTCCAGTGAAAGGATTTCCTCTACTGAATTAGTGGACTAGGGTTAATAATACTGGTATTCAAAGGAATAGAAGAAGAATTGACTACAACAGAAGGAAATCAGGTGCTACTAGGGGTGGATATATCAGATATAATCATCACTTCTATACCATACAGTAGTAGCAGGAGACATTTGGTTGTTTGTATTTTTACCCTATTTCGTTATGAGGGTATTGTGAAAAATGTTAATGAGCCAGTTTGTAGATGAACAATGCATCGGATTTCATCAAGATCAGTGCTTACCTTTAGGATTCAAACCTTTTGCTGCCATACTGCAGAGGGGCTCCATCTATTTGTTAGTCTGAAAGAGTACAGAGATTTTTAAACATATGCATCCAGCAAAACATGGCAGAGATGTCACTTTTTACCCATTGCTCTAAGAAATGCTCTCATCTGGTTGCTATCTGAGGAAGCACTTTTTCACCAACTGCTGACTTATGACAGATCTGTATCAGTTACAGGTAGTTTGATAAATAATTCAGAGAAGTCATTCTTGTATTCTTTAAGTCATTTTAAAAGTGAAATTACCCTTTGATTCATGAAAGTGATATTATACTATATGAGACATAAAAACCTGTCTTCAGATATAACCGTCATGTATTACCAACTCCATAAAAATGTGAACTTTGAATAAAATAATTGAGCATGCTCAGCTCCATCCTTTCTGGGCTCTTTTTCTTTTTGAAACTGAAGAGAAGTTCCATGGTGCCTACTTCATGCTGTAAAACTTACAGAGAAGTCTTTGCCCCTTAGCGGGAGCCTGCAATTAACTCATGTGACTGAGCAGATAAGTGCATCTAATTCAGAGATGAAATGTTCATGTGGCTATACATATAATCTACATCCTCCAGTAATAATGTATATATTTTGATCTCCATATTCCTTACTCTTCTATATATATATATATATACACATTTTTTTAAGAGGTACCAGGGATTAAATCAGGGACCTCAAACTTGTGATGCACTCAACAACTGAGCTATATCTCCTCCTCTTCTTTATTTTCATGTTCTCTCTCTCTCTCTCTCCCCACCCCTTCCCTACTCCCCGTATTCAGATAGGGAAAATAGGGTTATTTTATGGCCCCCTAAAACTTAACAATATCCTTTGCCATTTTTTTGCTGCTGTTGCTATGGTTATCTTTTTTCCTATTGATTTGCAGCTCTTTGTACATTCTGGTTATTATCCTTTGTCAGTTATATGTATCACAAAAGTCCTGTCCCAGTCCTGTTACTTGTCTTTATAATTTGGTCATGTCCTCTTTTATTGTATGGAAGTTTTTCACTTTAATGTAGTCTATTTCATCAATCTTTTCCTTTATGGTTTGTATTTTTTATATCTTCATAAAGAAATCCTTCTGTATACCCCAAATCTATTTTCCATTATTCAATCTGAAAATTTTGCTATAACATTCAGTGCTACAATGAACATACTTAAACATTTCCTCATTCATATATGCACTGTCCCATAAGAGGCCACTGGCCACATGTGGCTATTTAACTTTAATTAAAATTTTAAAAAAATAAAATTCAGTTTCTCAGTTGCACGAGCTACATTTCAAGTACTCAGTAGCCACTGTGATTTCTCTATTGGACACTGCAGAGTATTTACTTCATCTCAGTAAGTAGTCCCTTGCAATCTTCTAGGGTCTTTATTAGGATCCTCCTCTTAGTGGGCTTTGTTTTTTGTTGTTGTTTGTTTGTTTGTTTTTCTTTTTGTGGGCTTTGATTCCAATTTTGTTCTCCCTGGATCCATATGTCTTTAAAAGGGCAACTAGCCTCTTATCTCTCAGTAACTTCTTCTATGAATTAGAGCTTCTTCCAAGAGAAAGGTGGCCCTAAATACAGCACACATCTCTTTGGTCCTCTTCTTCATAGATCTTGGCCCCATTATTCTTTACTAACTTACTAGTTCTCTGATTCTTTGAATTAGATTTTTTTTTCCTCCAGTATTTCTAGTTCATCTGAGCAAGGGAGTTTGTTCAAATTATCTAGACCTCCATTATCAAAAGTAGAACTATCCAACATTCAAGCATGCATCTTTTTAAAATGTTTATTTATACAAAAATTCAAAATGCTTTTACCTTGAATTTTGAACTTACTCTATTTGAATTAAATGTATTTTTATTTTAAAGCAGTACCTTTTTCTCCCTGAGTCCAAATCTAGTTTTTTATTTCATCAAAGACCCTGTCTCTTTTTAAGCAAATAACACTGGCTAATTAAGAAATATGTTGTATTCAGTATTAACTTTAAACATAAACATGAATTATAATTGAATATTTACTTTAGATTTCTAAGGTACTCATGTAAATAAATCTTAAAAAGTACATTTTTTTTTCTATTTATTTTTATGTTTTGCTTGCTCAACCATTGAATACCTTTAATTCTTCTGAGAATATAGGTAAAGTCCATGTAAATACAGGCGGTCTTGGTAATGAAGTGTCTAGTAAAACTTTGATAAAACATGATTTTGTGGGGAGAATTATATACTTTGAAGATTAACACAATGAGAACAACCCAACGTGAAGCATTAAACGAAACCACCTAATACTGATTTCAGTACGGCTATTTATAGTACGGCTATTTATTATTATTTATTATTAATGCAGTTATACTTTAGCATCTCTAGTAATATTGATAAAGTTTAAAATAAATACTCCAGACTACAGTGTATTCAGAGTGTATCCAGGAAATTTTAAAAAAGATTGTTTTAAAGTTTCTCTTTATTTTAAGCGCTCCTTGATGTACAATATTTTAAATACTTACCCATAAGAAATGTTGACCTATAATGTAATACACAGAGAATACATAATTTATACAATTAATCTCTATTCCTAGTCTCTCTATTTCTTGCTTTATTTGTATATGCAAGTTAAAATTTTAAGACTGCAGGTAAACTAAGATTATTACAGATTATTCCTACTAAACCTTTAGTTGGCTGACTGTTATAGTAGTAACAAGCTTCACCTTTAAAGCACCACAAACAATAGAGAGTGTAATCCTCATTTAAAAGCCAATGAATAAATGATTTAATACTTAAAAGCATTTAATAAGACTGAAACCCACAGCAAAGCTGTTCTCTGGTATATGATTGCAAAAGAGGTTCACTAGGTCTATGTAAAAGTAAAGATTGGTAAAATCGCAATATGCAGTGATACCTTTGTTTCTGAATCAAAATGTGAAAAAAGGCATAAAATATAGAATTGCATTTTCATTAGAATATAAACCAGAGTTTGACATTCAAAATATACCTCAAAAATTATAAGTATAGCAATTCCGTCACTTATAAAAATGAAAATAAACATATGTAGTCCATCTCTATCATTCCTGAAAACAGACCTCACACAAACTTTCACATTTAAGCCAAGAGGGCTTTAAAATTTAAGGAGGGAAGCGGGGAAGAGTCTTAATGGCATCAGAACTAATGTCCCTTGTGTATTGAAAGGTAAGGTTCAGTGTAATAGGACAAGTATTCTTCATCAGCCTCTCAGATGCTTTCCGCTATTTCCTGGAGCAAGAAAGTAATTCTCTATACTTTTAAAATCATAAGGCTTTGTTAAGCATCAACTTGAAATGACTTATATAAAATGTCCTATTTTGTAGAATTTAGTCTTAGAGGGACGAACTGATCATCAAATTTCTTTTTATAAGGTAACTTACAGGGTCATAGAATTTCCATGTTAATAAGTAACTCATAGGTTGCTTTATTTTATGTTTTGCCATGTTTTATAAGTGGTTCTTGGAAATTTTTAAAAATTTATACAATTCAGTATTTGTTCTTGGGTGGCTTTGGGGAATAGAGGGACTGGGGCATGCAAAGAAAATCATCTCCTTGCCTGCTTTAAAGAGTATTAGCAGGAAGAAAACAAGTTCAGATATAAGAGCTAGAGAAAAAAGTCATTAAAACCTCAATGATATATTTGACAGTACCTTTTCTTTGGGACACTTAGGATTACACAAATATTGAGCCAACTTTTAAAACATTTTCTCTATAGGGAAAAAGCAAAGCTGTCTTTAATGAGTTATATGAAATCTAAGGGATTTGAAAAATTCAAAAAGATACAAAAGGACTATATCAGTGTTTATATTGCATTTTTGGTTAACAAGTTTATTTATTTGGATTTTTAAATTATATTTAAATGTTTTGAGTACTTAATTCAGGATTGATGATCACAACATGACTTTAAACATGAAACTTCTTTCTTTGGTGATGAAAAAATAGTTCCTAGGCTCTTGAGGGAGACTGGTACTAATTAGCAGCAGTAGAAGTAGTAATAGAAATAATGACCTTTTACAATCAGAATAATACTCCTTACTTAATTACCATCTATTCACCAATTTTCTTTTTGGATACCCCCCAAAACATTATTATTCCTAAATAGCAAAAGGGAAAAATAAGACAAAGACAAGTCAAGTAACTCTACTTCATTATCTTTCCATTCATTCATTCATTAATGAATTCATTCATTCCCCTCTTTGTTGCTAAAGGGATCTTAAATTAATAATAGCTTAGTAATAAACATCATATGATAACTCCAACAGTTAAACAACTTAACAAGGCAAAACAAAAGCATGAG
This sequence comes from Cabassous unicinctus, assembly GCA_029593785.1. Lineage (NCBI taxonomy): Eukaryota > Metazoa > Chordata > Mammalia > Cingulata > Chlamyphoridae > Cabassous > Cabassous unicinctus. The sequence continues at coordinate 18,381 of JAQZBX010020975.1, read as the reverse complement.
TACTTAATACACTTATCATTGTGGCAGGCATCATGCCAGTTAGTCAAGTTCAAAATAATTATAATTTAAAAAATATGTCAAACCAATTTATATATCATGAAGATATGATCCAAAATATTTCCTTTTCTCAGTTATTTGCTCTCATGAAAATCCAGTCTAAATTATGATGAAGCTAATTCATTTGATAAAAATACACCAAAATTTCATACAATGGCAAAATTCCATTAGTTTGCAAATTTTCTTTTTTTCTAATATGAAATATAGTGTTTAAATCTTCCATTAAAATGTCAGGTTCAATTAAAAGTTAATACTTGTCAGATGGAAGAAGCTCAGTAATATATGTTACAGAATACAGTATTCACGTAGAAAGGGGAATTATGAGTTTATATATGTGCAGATATACAGTTGTTTTTAAAATCTATATTACAAAACTGATATAAAATTCAAATTTAACAGCATATTTTATTAAGATAATAATCTTAATCCCATCATGAAAAGAAAAGCAAAACAAAGCCCAGATAACATGTTTCTTTTAGTGGTGCCCTACAAGGTAGTAGGGATATGATTTCCCTCTTGTTCTACTGTCTCTCTGTCCTTCAGTCATCATAGGGAAAGCATCAGTACAGTAACTCTCCCTGTTAGTATTGGTGGCAACAGCCAGTCTGACCCAAAAAGAAAGCAACACTCCTTCCCAACTGGAAATGCTAGTAATTCATTTCATCCATACCACCACCCACTTCCCAACCAGGTGTGATACCTTTTACACAGGTAAGCTGATTGGATTTATTAAATACTAAGCATTAAACTTAGGGGTTTTCCTGAGCAATTCAAAGAGGAGATGCATTTAATCTTCTTCCACATTAGACCTTGACTTCTAAACTTTAAAGAATTTCTTATGAAACATCCTACAATACATTCTTGGTTTATTTGCCCTTTGTTGGTCAGGTATAACCAAGTGCAGAGATGGTATGAGGGAGAAAAACAGTAAGATTTGGAAGCATACGTGAATGAATTCAAGTTCATTATAGTATTAGTAAGTCTTTACTATATATAAATTTGTAGAAGCCATTTTTTTTGACAAGTCAAAGCTCTCTGATAAATGTAAAACATTGAATAAAATGAGTAGTTGAAAGGAGTATAATAATCTTAGGCCAGAAGAATATCCTTTAGTTTAAAGAGGTATCAGTATTAATGGTAGCACTTACTTAAAAAGAATAAGTATCCTACCCCTCTTCTTCATTGTTCACTATGAGCAAGAATACTAACAAAATCTTGGTTACAATAATAAACCTTCTAAACAAATTGTCTGAAATCATTGGATTTGCATGCTTAACACTGGCTCTCCCTAAGTTTACTGTCAGTAGTCAAATTCATTTAAAGTAAATATTACAATCCACAAATCCAATTAATATAATGATTTGGAAGGCCATTGGCTCTCTTATTTTAGACAATGTTTGCTCAATAGAATGAATAACCATTAGTGTATGTTATAATTGTATATTTTCCCCTACCAATCCCTAATATGCATTTCTATTACTTCTTAAATCCATTCCTAGGTTAAAAGAATGTAGGCATTTGCTTGTAATAGATATTGTAAAAGCAAATAAGATTTTTTTTAAAAAAAGGAAAAACGTTAAATTTCTAATTAGGTTCATTGATCCATGCTCATTAGTTTCATGCTATTTTCTCTTTAATAAGTATATGGACTTACTTTCATGGATGTGTTAAGTGAGAGGCATGTATTAAGAACTTACTTAAAGGGAAGCGGGTGTGGCGCAATGGATAGAGCCCCCGTTTACCATATGGGAGGCCCAGGTTCCCGTCCCGAGGCCTCCTTGTGAGGGCACGCCGGCCTGAGCGGTGCGGTGGGCTGATGCAGCAACCTCACGGCAGGAAGCGGGTGTGGCGCAATGGATAGAGCACCCGTTTACCATATGAGAGGCCCCGGGTTCGCTTCCGGAGGCCTCCTTGTGAGGGCAGGCCGGCCCGCGCGGCGCGGTGGGCTGATGCAGCAGGACCTCACAGCAAGGGGGAGATAAGAAGACACAGAAGAAACACACAGCGAATGGACTCAGCAAGCAAAAGCAGCAAGGGGGGGATAAATAAATAAATAAATAAATAAAT
>JAQZBX010020975.1:0-16157 GCA_029593785.1 Cabassous unicinctus | reverse complement strand
CCATCTACACCAGGTGCCCAGCTTGCTCAGTATTGTGCTTGGGTGGTGGGTGTCTGTCTGTCTGACTGGCTAGAATGTTCCTGTCTCCCTTGAGTCCCTGGCTCCTTTGTTGATCCCCACTGAGACCACTGCCCTGCTTAAAAGGACCTTGCCAACCTCTTCCTAGAATTGCATCTCTGCTTCTGACTATTTGTTTTTCAGATAGACATCCTGAAAGTGATGACACTGAGTGGTGGGGGAAGAGGTCAGATGTTTAGGGCTCCCTTTTGAACCTGTGGATAAAGGCTTGGTGGTTTGGGGAAGTGAATCTAAATAAGCCCATCCCTAACCTCTTTGGATGAGGACACACTCACTCTAAATCAGGGCAACTCCTTGACCCTCATGGATTACAGATACTTTGGATCAATAAATAGATGTATCTATACCTATACCTAAAGCTACACCTAAAACTATACCTATACATATACCTATTTACCCTGGTTAGAAATATGAAACAAATACAAACCTTGATACCTCTAGACTTTAAATATAAAATAATATTAATGTTTACATTATACCAAATGACTTCTTTATAAATTGGTTTTTTATTAGAGAAGTTGTAGGATTACAGAAGAATCATACAGAAAATACAGAGTTCTCATATGCCCCCTACATGCACATACAATTTTCTCTAAATTAACGTTTTAGTGAGGTATCTTGTTTCAGTTGATGAAACACTACTATTGTAATTATATTACTAACTATAGCCAACATTAGGATTCTATATAGGTCTTTTAGGTCTAGTTCATTTATAGTATTGCTCAAGTCTTTTATTTTCTTATTTATCTTCACTGTGCGATCCATTATTAAAAGCAGTGTACTGAAATTTCCTGCTATTAATGTAGAAGCATTTATTTCTCCCTTCAGATTTGTCAATATTTGCTTCAGATATTTTGGGGCTCTGTGGTTAGGAGTGTGTGTGTGTGTGTGTGTGTGTGTGTATGATTGTTATGTCTTCATATTTAATTGATCCCTTTATCCTAAGTTTTAAATGTAAAGTCTATTCTATCTGATATTAGTAAAACTACCCTAGCTCTTTTTCGGTATATTTTTCCCATCCCCGGCCCCCCCTCCCCTTTTTTTAAAGATTTTTATTTATTTATTTGTTTCTCCCCACCCCCTCATTGTTTACACTTGCTTTGTGCTGTGGCACTGGGAACTGATCCCGGGACCTCTGATGGGAGGGAGGTGCCTAATCGCTTAAGGCACCTCTCCCCCATCCCCTTTCAACTAACTTGTATCTTTGAATTATCTTTTTTACCCCCTCAATTCCAATAAAGTCTATTTTGTCTTTCTTTGATATTTTGTATTGTACCATTTTGAGTCCTTCTCGTTTCCATCTATATATCATTTTCAGGTATTTTGTTTATGATTACCACAGGGCCTGAATTTAGCATCCTAAATATATAAAAATCGTGTTTGATTTGAAAAAAAACTTAAACATCAGTAGCATACACAAACACTGTTCCTATATCCCTGCATCCCCCACCTTTTTGTTGTACTTGTTACAAATTATATCTTTATATTTTGTCTAAAACCAGAGATTTCTCATTATTTTTATGCACTTGCATTTTAGAACCTATAAATGTAAAATGGAAATACATACCAAAAAATACAATACTCCTGGAAATTATAATTACCTGTATGGTTACTTTTACTGGAGGTCTTTATTTCTTTATGCCTCTTTAATTCATTGTCTAATGTTTTTGTTTTTTTTTCCTTTCAGCCTGAAGAACTGCCTTTAGCTTTGCTTGTAGAGCAATATTGGTGACAACAACCTCCCTCAACTTTTGTTTATCTGAGAATATCTTAATATCTCTCTCATTTTTGAGAGACAGTCTTGATGGATATGAAATTCTTGATTGGCAGTTATTTTCTCACAGCACATTAAATATTTCATCTCATTGCCTTCTTTCTTCCATGATAATTGGCACTTAGTCTATTGAGTCTCCATTATAAATAACTAGTTGCTTTTCTCTTGCAGCATTTGGAACACTGTCTTTGTCATTCACATTCACTAGTTTAAGCACAATGTCTGGGCATGGTTCTCATCATGTTTATCCTGTTTTGGGTTCATTGGACTTCTTGATTGTGTATATTCATGTCTTTCATTAAATTTGGGAAGTTTTCTGCCATTATTTCTTTGAATATTCCTTTTGCCCATTTCTCTGTTTCTTCTTCTGGGACTCCCATATTGCATATATTGGCATGCTTGATGGTGTCCAGGTCTCTTAGGCTCTACTCACTTTTTTCCATTCTTTTGCTTTTTGCTCTTCTGCCTTAATAATTTCAGTTGTCTCATCTTTGAGTTCACTAATTCTTTTTTTCTGCCAGCTCCAATACACTGTTGTAACCCTCTAGGAAACTTTTCATTTCAGTTATTGTGGTCTTCAACTCCAGTAATTCTCTTTGGTTCTCTTTTAAATTTCTGTCTCTTAATTGAGAATCTCATATTTTTTATTCATCATTTTTCTCATAACTTTCAGTTATTTCTCTATAATTTCCTTTATCTCCTTGTACATATTGAAGAAAAGATAATTATTTTAAAGTCTCTGTCTGGTATGTCCAATGTCTTGTTTTCTTTCTTGATAGTTTCTTAAGTTTTGTTCCTTTGGATGGGCTATCATTTCCTGTTTCTTTGTTTGTCTTATAGTATCTTGTTACACACTTTACGTTCTAGTATTTTAATATGTTTGCTGTGGGATTTAGTCCTTGCATTGTCTACTCCTTAAATTTGTATCCAGGTAATAATATGACAGATTTTCTTGAGTGCCAGAAGATAACAACAAATAAACCAATGCAAAGAACATGTTTCACAGTCTGCAAATTTCCTTTTTTGACTGGTGCTCTCCTTCAAAATCAAGAAGATGATCCCAGGGTGATAATGTGGTATTCTGTCTTCTCTGTGTCTGAGTCTTGTCCAGGACTTGAGCTCTTGGCCTTAGGAGTCCTCCTATTTATAGGAATTCAAAATCCTCCTGTACTCTCTATGAAATAGACATTCTCTCCTCCCAAGTACTCTGTTGCATGTCCTTTTTTAAAAAAAAAAAAATTTATTTTAAATTCACAATAATTAAAGAACATAAAAATGCAGCTCACCAAGTTATGGAAACATTACTCCTAAAAAGTTTATTTTTCTGTTGCATGTCTTAAAGTCAATAATCTTTGTCCCAGGCCACTTCAATTTGATTATTTCTTACACTGCTTTAGTTGTCCACAATCTACTTCTGCCTGCAGACCAAGATCTGGAAGTATGAGCTAGAGACAAGTGTCCTTTTTCAGTCATTCAGGACGCCACCCAATAAATTGTCACTGACATACATGCACACATAAGTTCCATCAGAACAGAGCCAGAGATGCTCAGTGAGAGCACAGGCTGCTCCACACCACATCAGGGAAGCATTGGATAGGATGCAAGGGAGCCACGACCTTTCCTGCCATTTTTAAATTACTTTTTTTCTTGATTTGGTGCTCACCCAGTTACTGCAACCTTTTAAGTGTTTTCCAGAGCTGTGAGGAAGATGGCGTTGCCAGTTTTTGCTAATTATTCAAAGAGTTTGTGGGGGAACAGAACTCTGGAACATCTAATGTCCCCACCTTGTTCAACCGGAAACCTATTCCAAAGAACTTTTATACAAACTGAGCTTGAAGCATTTAGAGGAACTGAAACTTGGAAAATTTAGGTGAACCACAGAAAATGAATTATTTTCAGAAGCATTGATAGCATCATTGCTTTTGGATTTATGAGAGGAATACAGCAGTTGTGTTAGAGACTAATAAATTGCTTTTAATAGATAATTGCACATTAATTTTTGCATATTATACTTTGAAATTTTCGGTAAATGCTGTTTTATTATAAGCACTAGATAAATCATAGAATCTTTTCATTGATATTCTCAGGGTACTAATGTTTTATCTGTTGTCTCAAATCCAAAACTAAGTAAAAGTCCACTTATGCTTATGGCAGAATGTATAAAAGTATCTAACTTCGTCCAGTCCTTATTTTAAGTGAAATATTTGTCTAAATCAGGCTTCTGGTTTCATCTGGGCTAAATTTTTCAAAGGTATTTTAAGCATATATACTGATATTTTTTTAATAAGGAAATGAGAAGACTTTCTTTTGCAGATGGAACATCTCATGTATAATTCTGTGTATTTCTATCTCTCCCTTTATTTTTCTTAATTGACATGTGGAGCAAAGCCATTATTTTTCTCTCTTCCTAATTTTGAAGTAAGGGTTCAGAGATGACTTAAATTCATGGGGCTTTAATATGCTCTGATCCTGAGTAGAGTGAATAAATAAAACACTAGTGTGACTACTTTATACCAAGAGGAAAATCCCCATTCTTCATGTTAATTTGTTTTCTACCATCACCATTCCATATGGTACTCAGAATCATGAGAGAGTTGCCATTATTTTCTCCACTCTTCCTGTACATCATCTTGGAAGCCCAAGAAAATGTTACATTTAGAAAAGCAATTTGTGTTACTTTTCAGTGCATATTTTTCAACAGTCCTTACTGAATATGAGTTAACATACTTGAGGGTACTTGAAAGGTTGAGGCATACGTAATCTAAACCTTTAAAAACATTTCTTTGAAAGAAAACTTATGTTTGCTCATGACTGCCCAGTGGGAGTGCTCCATTGTATACTGTAGTCTTGGCCCTCGGTTTGTCATTGCTCATGGTTGGAAGTGTCTCCATTCATTGTTTGAATTTGGTTGTACTTAAAAAAGAAATCCTGTTACTTCACTGTAAAAAGAAAGTGCTTGTCCAAGCATGTTGGCAGTTTAGAGGCTGCTTTTTTGCTGTCTGGAACTTGGACAACTTTTTAACCTCTCCAAGGCAAGGTAGCTGTGACAAGGTGTCAGTTGCTTTAAAAAACTAAATTCAGTCTTTGAGTTTCCTTATAATAATAAAGATCCAATGTCCTCACGAGAGTTTCTCATTCCATGATTTTAAATCATATTTTTTGTAGTGAATGTTCTACCTTCAAAGTAAAATTTTTAAAAAGCACAGTTTAGAGAACCAAGTACCCTTAAGGAATGATTTTTAGAACTCACAATGAAAAAAATATATATGCTAACTTTAATAAAATGAACTAAAGAGCTACAAAAATTACAAATATATTTGAAATTTAATCTTTCCTTGCCTTTCTTTATGAAATCAGGAAATACCAGTATAGCTATAGTGAGCATCCTTGTGTTTGTGCATTTAATTATTTAAAATACTTTGTAAGCCATTTAAAAACTGGTATGAGTTTACCTGAGACTTCTAAATTTCCATGAACTCTTCTAGATTTATTGTATAGAACAGTGTATTAGTCAGTCAAAGGGGTGCTATGCAAAGTACCAGAAATCTGTTGGATTTTATAAAGGGTATTTTTTGGGGGTAAAACTTACAGTTACAAGGCCCTAAAGAGTCCAACTCAAGGTGCCATAAGAGGTACTTCCTCATCCAAAGTCAGTTGCCACATGTTAAAGCAAGATGGTGGGCGATGTCTGTGAGGGTTCAGCCTTCCTCTTCCCTCTTAAGGGGACCCACGGTGGATCCAGCTTCTTCCTATCTCACCTGTAGGCCGGCATAGGGCTCGTCTCTCTCCCCAGGACTCATTTCTTTCCAGGCTTAGCTGCTCTGTTCTCTTTACAAGACCAGCTGTAAACTATCAGGCAAATCGCTCATCTCTCTTCCATGGGCCTCTGCCGTGTCTATGGAGCTGTCTCCCTTCCTCTGTGTATCTTCTCTGTGTGTCTACTTCTGCTGTGTTCTTGACTGAGTGTCCATTTATATAGCCCACCAAGGGGCGGGGACTCAACCCTGCAGTCCTAATGTCATGGTTGAATAAAACCCTAATCTTAACATAATTTAATCAAAGACATCTCTGCTGAATCTAATATAATCAAAAGGTATTACACCCAGAGGACCACCAGTTTACAAACATAATCTATATCTCTTTTTGGAATTCATAAATAATATCAAACTGCCACAACCAGTAATTCACAAACTGACAGATTTGGAGATATAAGTCTTATGGTTTAACTCTCTTGATTGGCTAATACCTAACAAGTCTGCATTTGCCAGGTTCCACTATGAAATCATAAATTGTAGTTTTCCAGAAAAACAATAAAAGCACATCACTACTTAAATATAAAGATTATTTGTTTGAGAACAAAATGATCTGCCCATATACTAAGTTTGAATTTCCTAATCTTTATCAAATAATTCCCAGTGCTTGTCACATATGTATTGTAAAGAAAATATACCTTGCTGAGCAAAAACTGAGTGTTTCAGTTTTAGTTTCATGTATTCTTGTGGCTTCTAAAATTGTTAGTAGAGTTAATCCTGACTCAAAAATTATCTAAAAACTATGAATAATAATATACAAAATAAAAATAACATGCATACATTAGATGCAAGTGTAAAGGATTTTTAAAGCTGCTTGAAAGTGTAATAGAATCGCTTCCACCTTTTCTAGAAATGATATATACCAAAATAGCTGATGCTTTTCTCTGATTCTAGTTAGAATTTTAAAAAATTTATTCTGGAGATAAATTGCCTCAGAATACCATACAACATTTTGTGTTTTTCTGTTCAATATAGATATGCTAATAATACCTTATAGCAGTTGTCTTTTTTTATTGCATACACCTATTTATTATAATTATTTTTAGCATGTACCACCCATGTACACATATTTATTTATTTACTTATAAAGTTTATACAGGTGCATTATATAAGATATATAAAAGCATAATAAACATATCAACATATAGGAATTTAAAAGGTTGCGACTCTATGTTTTGAATGTATATTCTAGTATTTTATTTTTGTAGGATCATTTATCACTATTTTTGTTTAATTTTTCATTTAATGTAAAAGATTCACAGGAAGTTGCAAAAATATAGTACATAGAATCCTGTAAACCTTTTGCCCAGTTTCCGGTGTGGTGATATCGTATATGGGTATGAAACAATACCAAAACCAGGAAATTGATATTGCTACAATACTGTCAAACTACAGACCTTATTCTAGTCTCCCTAGTTTTTATATGCACTCATGTGTGCATATATAATCTGATGGAACTTAATCCCATTAAATATTCATGTAATCACTATTGCAATCAAGATACAGATCTCTGTCTTGGTCACCAAAAGAAGCTCAGTCATGTTCTCCTGTGTAGTAGCAACTCAGCACACTGCTCCCAATTATTCCCCTGGCAATTACAGTCTCCATCTCTAGAGTTTTTTTCATTTCAAAAATGATAGCTAAATAGAATCCTGCTATAAGAACATAATCTTCATTTCCTAAGCTATATCCTTAAAAGAGCAATTTCTGCATATGGCATTGCAGTTTTTATGTATTGATTATTTTTATAGATGTACATACTACCTAATTTATATTAAACTTAAAAAAGTATATTCCCATCTCTTTACAAATAACCTTACTAGCAAGCAGAAATCCTCCAAATCCCAATCTAACTCAGTTCAGTCCTCTTTAGCTTGGAAGAGTAAACTAGTATATTTATTATTTCATCAAATTATTTTCAGAAGCTCTGCAGAATAAATTGCATCTGCTTAGTTTTTTATTTAATAATTAGCATAAATTAACTTACTTGTAATAAGTCTTTTAAATAGTTAAAACTGTTAAAAAGAAATTACTTTCTTATTAATGAAAAGTTGGGTAAACAAAAGGAAACAGACTCTATTATTTTGTAATTTTAATATGTCAGAAAATTTAGCAATAGGGCATTACCATTGATCTTGTTAAAATAATATTTGGCTGTCTGCTTATTTTTTAAAATATATTTTTTAAAACTTAATATTTTATATTATTAGATATATAAATGTGGCTCAAACACTTGTGTTATTTTAATTATTCTTTGAAGTAAATAAAAACTGAAAAATAATACTCTTTTTCCCCTGTTTATTTTGAATATTGAAAATATATATGATGATTTCACACATCAAACCCAGTCTAGAGCTGAGCCAATCAAGGAGATGTCAGATTTGCCCACTTTTCTATGAAGTATATTTTATGCCTAAATCAAACCATGAAATTAGAAATTTCTAATGCTAACTGAAATGATATGAGATAATATGGATCAATAATTTTATTTTTTAAATGTTAGAAATTATTGGCTAAGTTGAGGATATTTTAACATTATTTGTCTATAGAATCAGAATGTTTGAGCTAAAGAAGATCCTGGATATCCTTTTACAGATAGAAAAAATGAAGCTCCAGAAATAAAATTCATGGCTTTGGCAAGGTCACACTGTAAATGAGAACAGACCTGTGCATGTACAATCCAGTCTGTTAATTTCTAAATCCCATATTTTTCCAACTACACCACAGTGCCTCCCACCTTTTAACTTCCCACCCCTTTGCTATTCCTCCCAAAGTCTTCCTCCCATGTTCCAGAATACTTACTGTGTTTCCTACCATCCCTCCAAAGTTCCTAATTACCATTCTCTCTCGCCTCCAGAGATATTTATTGTCTGAATGAACCTCTAAATAAAATGTTCAGATAGTGTACCAAGATGAAACGCACACTCTAATATTAGTCAGAATAGCTGGTTGGGTCAGAGGGCTACAGATGTGGAGGCTACTCTGAATCTGCTCCAGGGCCAGTCTTGCTTCTCATAATCTCTTGTCCCTTAATTCTCTCTAAAACCACATGGGGTCGCTTAAAAACTTGGGTGTTTTCTTTTATTTTTACTGTGTGATCGCCTAGTAAGGACAAATAGAAAGAGCAAGTCCTTTAAATATATATGGAGGCGGGGGAGAGATTATTTTTAAGTTGGTAATTTCGTGTATAAAAGACATTTATACATATCATGTTCCAAGATAGCAAAAGAATACAAGTAGCTCTGTGTCATGAGATTTGACCTATGCCAAGTTTTTCTTTTAGACACTTCTAGAAGGCATTACACAGTGGTTTTTTGTGTGGTTTTTTTTTTTTCAAATCAAACATCACTATTGTATTTATTTAAATATATGTAGATAAAAGTGAATATGGGGCATAATTTATTACAAACTTGTGGAAGGTAGTTTACCAGTATGTAACAAAAGCCATAAAGTACTCAACTTTTGTTCTACGAATTCCATTTCTAGGAATTTATCCTAGTATATAATCAGACAAGTAATCCAAGATGTTACCATTAATATGTTCATCACATGACTTTTTAAATATTATTCAATCTATAAAAATGAGAATAATGGTACCTATTATATAGAGTTGCTTAGAGGATTAACTCAAATATTACATGTATTCTATATCTGCATAGTAAGTATTAAGATTGCGTTATCTATCTATACATATTAGCATTAAAAGAATGTCATACATTATATTAACTGGGAAATAAAAGTCAGTTATAAAGCAATCATGTATAACACAACTTCAATTATATAAAACTGTACATTTCAATGGTCTGCAAAAATGGACCCCCGAATGTTAAGAGTCATCATTTTGGTGGTTTTTATTTTCTGATTAATATTAGTCAACATTGTGTCAAAATTGTTTACAATAAATATGAATCATTTTTATATTCTGAGAACAATTTTTATTCTAAAAATAAACTGTAAATACCCTTGCTGTTTACTAGCAGTATGAGTTTTAATCTGTTTTAAGCTTCCTCATTGTATTAGGAGGATACTAATCAACTTTCATTGTAAATGTCAGTTATACTCCCCATCCAATCTTCCTCTCCATTTATGAGTTCTGAGCCACTTCTGGCTCCATAATAGTTGGAGTAAATGCTTTCTCAAAGGGTGTGGGGTCAGATTTCTCATAAACTACTTCCTTAGCAAAAGCAGTGCTGTCAAAGAAGTGAAGGGGGGAGAGGGAAGATGGTCAGAGGCCAGGAGAGAAGTCAGCATGCTGATCCAAAGGAGTAATGGCAAAGTCCAGAATTATGAGGTTGTATTAAGACTGTCTTTAGTTTTACTCATCATTTAGAACTCAGTCATGTTTTAACATTCTCTTAGTGTGTTTGGGTAAAGGGGGAATGTCTCTTTCCTTTCATTCAGACTCAACAATTTTATATTTAGATATATACAGAGGAGAAATTCTCTTGGTTTAATTAAAAAAAAAAAAAAGGGAAAAACTTTACATACCTAGCTGAAGTGGATGGTGCATGTATGGAGGATGTAGTGCATCCCACCCACACTGAGAATTTACTTTTGAATATGACTGTTCTTTTCTGGCTGTTCTTAGAAAAATGATCAACTCTGAGAGGTTTAAAAATAGTGAGACTTGGTATCCTGGATTGCAGCATCTGTCTCTTCAGCATTTACAGTGTTTATTTGTTTTCTCCTTGCTTTCCCATTTAGTTAATACTAAACGATAAACCCATTTTCGAACTATTCACTGAAAAGGAAATAGTGTAACTGTTCACATCTGTAGCTGCATAGGTCATCAACAGTTCTCTGCAATTTAGGATCAAGCTGGAATGATATTATTAGCCTCTGCCCAAGATAATAAAATTTGAAGTCCTGAGGGTCAGGAGGCCTGCAATGTGTGCAAGTACTTGAGGAAGTTTGTTTAAATAGTATTTCCATTTCAAAAAGCAGTATTTAGAGAAGCAGGGCATGCAGGACCAGAATGGTATATTGGAGATTTTAGTTTACGATTTCCTTTACAGTTCTTCCCCTGAAGAATTTTAGCTCTCTTTAGCAATCTGGTTGTCAAGTACAATAGGGAATCTTGCAAAAAGTATAAAACTGGAGAAATGAAGAAATTCATTTGCTATTTGTACTGGACCATGTGCAGGTATAATAAAAGTAGGCAGCTGAGACAAGAAAGCAGAGAATTCCATTTCTTGAGCTGAAGTGAATACCATCTCTTTATACAATTGAAATGTGAGATATTTGTTAGGATTGATTTTTTTTAGAAAAATTATACAGATTTTGCCTTCGAGAACAAAATTTTCAGATCTTTCTGAGAGGTCTCATCTTTAAATGGTCATTATTTGTTTGTCTCTCTGTCATCCCCATTGGCTATTAGTTCCTCCAAGGCAGGTGTGATATTTTGCTTGTCTTTGATAAATCCAGTAGGATACATGTAAATGATTATTTCTTTCGTTAATTAACTAATTAATGAATTTTACCTTTTAATGCAGGTAATTTTGTGTAACACACACATACATATTTTTCTGCTGCTTCCAATTTTAGAAGCTTGAGAGTGAGGGTATATTTTGCTACCAGCAGTTTACAAAGTTTTAGCAGTAAGGGATGAAATCGCCCTAAATTTAGTGGGATTTGAAAGGAGCAATAGAGTGGAAGTTGTTTTTGTGTTTTAATATCTATGTTCTAGAGAATAGGAAAAGGTCTGCTGTGATCTGGGCTACACCCAAGCATATCCAAAGCTATGAGAAAAATGAATTAACCACCATTCCTCGCTTTGACACATAGTGTGCCCAATCAATGCAAAAAGTAGAACAATTACTGTCCATATTTTTTATATTTGAATTCCTATAAATGTCTGTGCCTGTAATTTATGTATATATAAACATAGAAAACATTGCTATATATATGTATAATATAAATATGTTAATATTTCTAGAAGTAGTACCTAACAAGACAACTTTGGTCTTGTTGCTTAAGATGAATATAGATCTCTAATAAGTAGACATTTGTTCACATCCCTGAACTATTTAGCTCTAATGAATTGAAAATCTTGAATCTGTTCTACGGTCTGAGACAAGAATTTGGGGCCTGATGTCATAGAGACAATACAATTTCATTACATTTTTTCCTTAACCAGTAACATTTTAGAACTTTACGTAGTTTAAAAGGTTTCTTTAGGGAAGCGGGTGTGGCTCAATGAATAGAGCTCCCGTTTACCATATGGGAGGCCCAGGGTTCCCTTCCCGGGGCCTCCCTGTGAGGGCAGGCCGGCCGGCCCGTGCGTGTGGTAGGCTGATGCAGCAAGACCTCACAACAGGAAGCGGGTGTGGTTCAATCGATAGAGCTACCATGCGGGAGGCCTCGGGTTCGCTTCCCGGGGCCTCCTTGTCAGAGCAGGCAAGGTGGGCTTATGCAGCAGGACCTCACAGCAAGGGGGAGATTAGCAGACACGGAAGAAACACACAGCGAATGGACACAGCAGACAAAAGCAGCCGGGAGCGGGGGGAGGAGATAAGTAAATAAATAAATCTTAAAAAAAGGTTTCTTTACTTTCAAAAATATCAAATTTTTTCCAGCAATTAATGCTTCTAATAGAAATCTAAACCAGAGTTAAAACTGAGTTCAGCATTTAATGTTAAAATTTTACTTGGACCATACCTTTGTTGTCACAGATTCAAGTTTCTAGTGATTTCAGCAGTGATGCTTTTGTTGTTGTTGAGCTGAATATTTCTTCAGGTGATAAAGGTTATCAATTTTTTTAAATGAATATTTTTTAATTTAAAAAATCTATCATACTAGATACTAATAGGCATAATGTTGTGTTTCAAATATGGTGCTGGATAGAAATTTAGATTCAATGAAAATTAATCATTTGGGAACATGAAAAGGCTGGTCTACCATCAGTTAAGATAAACAAGGCTTTGGAAGAGAAAGATGCTCTCACGTGTGAAGAAAGTTGGTAAGATTGTTTAATGCCTTCATAAGATTTATTTATCTAGTGTCCTACCAAATTAGTGTGTATTTGTGGGTAGTTTCTTCTCTGAAGTTCTGTACAGACTCTAGAACTACACTGTCCAATTTGGTAACCTCTAGACACCTGTGGCTATTGAGCACTTGAAATGTAGTTGGTCAAAATTGGGATGTACTAGAAGGATAGAATATATATCAGATTTCAAAAACTTGATACAAAAAAATGTAAATTATTTCAATTTTCTATGGATTTTTAAATAACATTTTGAATATATTGGGTTAAAGATACATATTATTAAAATTAATTTTACCTGTCTTTTGAAACTTTTTAAATGTAGCTACTAAAAATGTTTAAATTATGTATGTAGATCGCACTGTATTTCTGTTAGACACCACTAATCTAGAGTTTTACCTTTTTCACTGTCCAAAGTTTAAATGGATAATGACCTTTGATGACTCAGGTAATCAGACAGGAGATCTCATGCTATTTAAAACTAGCAGTCCTTGGTCAGAAGCGGCCTTCAGTTTTTTCTTACTTTTCTGCCCTGCTTTCTTATAGGAAATCCAATTTGTCCTGAGGTAGTAGGGTATCAGTATTTCTCATTACTCCTGTAGAGCTGGTAAAATAAATTAGAGCATTATGTTAGAAATGGCTCTTTCTAACATATAACACTTTCTTGTGTGTCTGTTATTTTAAATTTTGAAACTCTGAGATAGGTTTAGCACATGTTTCTCCTTTCTCTAAAATGTGTCATTTTTACTGGTATCAAAAGTTCTTAAGCTCTAATATTCTGGTATGTAGATGCTGTGTATTTTGTAATATTTAGTTATTAGTATAACAACCAAACATGGTTTTAGTCTTTGAGAGAGTACTATTTTTTATTATTTTGTCAGGGGTGTTTCCTTATGATCACAAGTGAACTCACTGTGACTAAGGTTAGGGATCTGTACTGAGCAAAACAGAGCCCCTTATTTTTAGAGATGTTTAGACTATGTCTTACAGCCTTTTAGTTATCATGCTCAGATTATTTATTGTTAGCTTGCAGAGTGCAGACTGTTTGGAAGAGATCTATGAAAAATAATAAATCTCAAAAAATTTCTTTCCAGTTTATTCTTCACCACAGAGCCATTGGGGGGTTGGGGTGACAGAGAGGACCATTGGGCAATATCACATGGGTCCCTGAACTGAGGAAATTTGGGCTAAGAGAATACTCTGCTTCAAAATAAAGGCCATAGTGGGCACACTGTTTTGTTTCATTTTTAACTTTATGTTGTACTGCTTCAGGTTATCTTTCTAAAGCTCTTGAAATCTCTAGCAAGCTTGAACTGATGTTCCAAACTGATGACAATTTGCTTCCTACATTGGTTGAAGGAAGACTGGAGGTACTGCCTTTTAAAAGCGATCTGGCAGAAGTTTCTTGTCTTTGATTAGCAATCAGGGATGGCTAAAGGCCCTAAAACATTTTGTGAAACTAGAGTTCATAGCCTTGAATATTTGGGTCAACATTCCTTCAGTTAAACTGAATCTACTCCTATTCATGAAGAATATGAAAGGGCAGGCCATATATTCTTTATGGATGGATACAAAGAGATGTAATGGTCATTCCATTTGTGTACAGTGACCACACTATTTCTTCTAATCTTTCACTCTCAGAGGTCTTTTCAGTTTTTTGAAATTACTTAAAGTAGTCGTAGGCCTTATCTGTTATTTCAAACGAACAAAAAATTTCCCTTAAACTCATTGAAAGTTTTTAAACGGTGATTTCCTAGCAGCCTAGTTTTCCTAATCTCAATTTCTTCTAGACAGCAATATTTCATTTATTCTTAATCGTTTTTCTTCCCCCACTCTCCTAGGTAACCATTTATATATGTTCTCTCTTCAAACTTCAATATCAACTCCTCCACCCTCACTTTTGCCTGATGCCTTGATATTTCAGTAACAAAACTGAAGCAGTCAGAGAGAACTTACATAAGCACCCCCTACTACATTTTCACCACATCAATGCATCTGTACCCACACACTTCCTCTTCCCTCCTGTTATAAGAATAAATGAGCTGTAATCCTATCTAAGGGCAACTTCTTCACTTTGCACCAAATACTCTGCTCTTGCATAACCCAAGTGCGTTGAGGTAACTATTCTCTCCACTCTCACCTGCATCACCAGTTTCCATTCTCTAGTTATCTCCCTATTTCTCTATACTTGTCAGTGATACCATAGTACTAAATTCTAAGTCCTCATGTTATTTGACCTATCAGTAGCATTTAACTTAGCTCATTACTCATCTTCCTTGAATCCAACTGGCTTTCGGGATGGTATACTCTTCTAGTTTACCTCTTTTTCTCATGGTTTCAGTTTCTTTTACGGGTTTCTCCTCATGCTTCTCTGCTCTTAGCATTGAGTATCCCAAGGGTTAGTCCTAGAACGTCTTTTCTATTTACACTCACTACCATGATATCCTTCAACATTGTGTGTGTGTGTGTGTGTGTGTGTGTGTATGTGTGTGTGAATATCTGTGTGTATGTCCAGAATGAACCATTACTAAATTTCAGACTCATATACAACTGGCTACTTGATATTTCCACTTTGGTTTTTAATAAACATTCCAAACTTAGCATGACTAAAACAGAAGTCCTAACTTCCCCTGTCTTTAATTCCACAAATACTTCTCCTACACCCTTCCCCATCTCAGTAAAAGGCAACTCTCTCTCTTTCTAGTTGTTCAGGCCCAAAACCTTCAGAATATTCTTGGCTCTTTTTCTTTAACTCTGCACATCCAACCCATCAACAAATCCTTTTCAAAATACATTTTTAATCTCAACATTTATCACCACCACTAATACCCCTACCCTGTTCTAAGCAAGTGACACCTTCTGCCTGAAATAGTGCATTAGACTCCCTACTGGTTTTCTTTTTCTTTTTTTTAAATTTTTAAAAAAATTTAACGAAGCGTTAGATTACATAAATGTTACGTTTAAAAATATAAGAGATTCCCATACGCCCCATGCTCTCCCCCTCCCACACTTTCCCACATTAACAACATCTTTCATTAGTGTGGTACATTTGTTAAAATTGATGAACACATATTTAAGCATTGCTACTAACTGTGAACTATAGTTTACATTATAGTTTATACTCTGTCCCCCATAATTTTTAGGTTATGACAAAACCTGCTGGTTTTTCTGCTTCAACTCTTACTGCCCACATTCTATTCTCAACATAACAGTTAGAGTGATCATTTTCAAAATGTTAAATAATGTCAATTCTCAGTTTTAAACCCTGCAGTGATTTCCTATCTCGTTCAGAATAAAACCTCTAGTCTTTATGATGTCCTGCAGTGCCCTGCAGAGGTTATCCCTCCATTAACCCTATCACTTTGCATCCTACTACTCTCCTTTTCTTTTTTTTTTTTTAAAGATTTATTTATTTTTATTTATTTATCCCCCCCTTGCCGCTTGTGTTGCTGTGTCCATTCGCTGCGTGTCTTCTCTGTGTCTGCTTATCTCCCCCTTGCTGTGAGGTCTT
>JAQZBX010020974.1:0-23085 GCA_029593785.1 Cabassous unicinctus | reverse complement strand
AGATTACAACCGAGTCCAAGGAGTAGTCACAGTTCCCAACAGAAGAGGGACTGAACTGGAAACAGAACGGCATAATTTTTAAAGTATGGGGGGAGAGGGAGTACGTGTCTGTTGAATTTTCAGATCTATTGACTATGCTTTTATAGTTGGGGTAGGGGGTGTTAAACTAAGCCTTAGTGTTTTCTGTTTGTTTGGTCTTTAAAAATCTGAGTCCTTACTTTTTTCTTTCTCAATGTAATGGCTAGCCACGAGCAGCCGCTCTGTCTCCAGTTCCTTCAGATCACTCAGGGCTTCCTCATACATCACATACACTCCTTGCTGATCCTGGGTGTGGATGCAGCCGGCTTCTGTGCTGTAGTAGTCGTCCTGGTTCTCCACTTCTGAGAACTCCATGAACTGGACACCGTGGATCTGAGGAAAGAAAGCCAAACTCAGCAGTTACTGGAAAAGGGAGAGCTATATTTTGCCAGCTCAAATGGACCAAGCAGCAGGCTGTCAACCTGGAAATGGAAACATTCTGAATGTATAAAAAGTTGTAGGTAGAAAAAAAATATTCAAAAAGAAAGTTGGGGGAGTGGGCGGTCCTGAGGTAGATAACTAGCTGATTAGTTTGTCAAGCTTGTGTCAGCCAGCCTCCAGCCTGCCCCAGGGAGTCTGGAACTCCTTCTAGTCCTGAGGCCGGTACCAGCCAAACTCCAGCTGCACTGCCCAGCCTCCACCCTGCCCTGAGGAGTCTGTCTTCCAACTCCTACCTGAAGAGATTAATCCTGTCTCACCAGACAAAAATGCAAAGGAATGTCCTAAAGTCAGTAGCTTGCAAGACATTTCTAATCCTTCTCCTTACCCACCCTCACCACCCCTCTTCTCTTCCAGACCTATTACTAGACTAAAATGACAACAAGCCCCCAAAGGCGAAGTACAAAGTGTGACCCATGAGGAAGTATGCTATTCTCTGAAAGAACTGCATGAGTTTTCCAACTTATATAGACAGAAATCAGGGGAATATGTGTGGGAATGAATATTAAGGATATGGGATAATGGTGGAAGGAATATAAAGTTGGATTAGGCTGAATTCATTGATATGGGCCCACTAAGCAGAAATTCTGGATTCAACGCTGTAGCTTGAAGGATTAGAAAGGGCTCTAACAATTTGTTTGGGTGGCTGACTGAAGAATGGACCAAAAGATGGTCAACAATGTCTGAGGTCCAGATGCCTGATTTACCTTGGTATACTGTAGAAGAGGGGATTCAAAAGCTTAGAGAGATTGGACTGCTAGAATGGATTTACCATTTAAGATCTGTCCACCCGTCCCCGGAATGTCCAGAGGACACACCTTTAACCAGGACCGTGAGGAATAAGTTTGTAAGACTAACTCCATCTTCCCTGAAGAGCCCTGTGGTTGCTTTTCTCTGTAGTCCAGATATTACTGTAGGAAGGGCTGTAATGGAATTAGAATCCTTAAACATTATGGGGATGATCGGATCTCGGGATGGTAGAAGGCAAGTATCAGCAGTTAATCACCAAAGACAAGGTGGGTGTGGCTACCGCAATGAAAGGCAGACTCAAAGCAGCAGACAAAACAGTCTGAGTCGCATAGAGCTGTGGCGTTAGTAAATAGATCATGGAGTACCTAGAAGTGAAATTCAGGGGCAGTCTACTAAATTCCTACTTGATCTGTTTAAGCAGAAGAGTTCTAGGTCGAGCGAACAAAACCCTAACCTGAACTACAGACACAAAGAATCACAGTCCCTTAATCAGTTCCCAAACTTGAGACAGTTTACAGACCCAGAGTCCCTTGAAAGAGGAGAAGGCCAGGTCCCCCTGGGGAAGGATTCTATTCCACTGCCAAAAATTTATACTGTTAATCTTCCTCCCAGCTTTCCCCAAAGAGACCTACGGCCTTTTACCAGAGTAACTGTGCATTGGGGAAAAGAAAACGATCAGACATTTCGGGGATTATTAGACACTGGCTGTTGGGCAATTTAATGTAATTATGAATTCCAAAAATATAATTGGATCATGCTTGTAAACTGATCTGTTAATCTGGGCGTGATTAAGTTATGATTAGGGCATTGAGCCCCACCCCTTGGTGGGTGGGGGAATCGAATATAAAAGGCAAGGCAAAGGACAGAGGGAGCAGTTTTTGAGTAGCAGTTTTGATGTTGGAGTTTTGATGTTGGAGAGAAGGCCCCAGGAGAAGAGAAGTGAGCGGTTTGCCTGATAGTCTACAGCTGGCCTTGTGGAGGAAACAGAGGAGCTAAGCCCAGAGAGAAATGCAGCCCCAGGAAGAGAGGAACCCAAGAAGCCTGAACCCTGGCAAACATCGGCAGCCGTCTTGCTCCAACACGTGGCAATGGACTTTGGTGAGAGAAGAAACTTACGCTTTATTGCCTGGTAACTGTGGACTTCTACCCCAAATAAGTACCCTTTATAAAGACCAACCAATCTCTGGTATATTGCATTAGCGCCCCTTTGGCTGACTAATACACTGGCTCAGAAGTGACATTAATTCCAGGAGATCCAAAACGTCACTGTGGTCCACCAGTCAGAGAAGGGCTTATGGAGGTCAGACGATTGATGGCATTTTAGCTCAGGTCCATCTCACAGTGGGTCCAGTGGGTCCCCAGATCCATTTGGTGGTTATTTCCTCAGTTCCAGAATGCATAATTGGAATAGACACACTCAGTAACTGGCAGAATCCCCACACTGGATCCCTGACTTGTGGAGTGAGAGCTATTATGTTAGAAAAAGCCAAATGGAAGCCACTAGAACTGCCTCTACCTAGCAAAATAGCAAATCAAAAGCAATACTGGATTCCTGGAGGGATTGCAGAGATCAGTGCCACCATCAAGGAGTTGAAGGATGCAGGGGTAGTGATTCCCATTACATCCCCATTCAACTCCTATTTGTCCTGTGCAGAAAACAGATGGATCTTGGAGGATGACAGTAGATTCTTGTAAACTTAACCAGGTGGTGACTCTAATCACAGCCGCTGTCCCAGATGTGGTATCATTGCTTTAGCAAATAAACACATCCCTTGGTACCTGGTATGCAGCTATTGATCTAACAAATGCTTTTTTCTCAATTGCCATTAGTAAGGACCACCAGAAAGAGTTTGCTTTCAGCTGGCAAGGCTAATAATATACCTTCACTGTCCTACCTCAAGGGTTTATCAGCTTTCCAGCCTTATGTCATAATATTGTCCACAGGGACCTTGATTGTCTCTCCCTCCCACAAGACCTCACACTGGTCCATTTTATTGGTGATATCGTGTTAATTGGACCTAGTGAGCAAGAAGTAGCAATGACTCTAGACTTACTGGTAAGGCATTTGCATGAGAGAGGATGGGAGATAATTCAACAAAAATATATGGACTTTCACCTCGGTGAAATTTCTTGGTGTCCAGTGGTGTGGGGTATGTTGAGATATTCCTTTTAAAGTGAAGGAAAAGTTGTTGCATCTGGCCCCTCCTACAACCAAAAAAGAGACACAACACTTAGTTGGTCTCTTCTGATTTTGGAGACATCGCATTCCTCATTTGGGTGTGCTACTCCAGCCCATTTACCGAGTGATCAGAAAGGCTGCTAGTTTTGAATGAGGACCAGAACAAGAGAAGGCTCTGTGACAGGTCCAGGCTGCTGTGCACCTGGGTCACCTGGGCCATATGATCCAGCAGATTGAATAGTGCTGGAAGTGTCTGTGGCAAATAGAAATGCTGTCTGGAGGCTTTGGCAGGCCCCTATGGGAGAATCACAACAGACCCTTAGGATTTTGGAGCAAAGCCCTGACATCCTCTGCAGATAACTACTCTCCTTTTGAGAAACAGCTTTTGGCCTGCTACTGGGCCTTAGTAGAGACTGAACACTTACCATGGGCCACCAAGTTACCATGAGAACTGAGGTGCCTATCATGAGCTGGGTATTGTCTGACCCATCAAACCATAAAGTTGGGCGTGCATAGCAGAAATCCATCAGAAAGTGGAAGTGGTATATACAAAATAGGGCTCGAGCAGGTCTTGAAGGAACAAGTAAGTTTCATGAGGAAGTGGTCTAAATGCCCATGGTCACCACTCCTGCCATGTTACCTTCTCTTTCCCAGCCCACAGGTATGGCCTCTTGGGGAGTTCCATACAATCAGTTGACTGAGGAGAAAACTCAGGCCTGATTTATAGATGGTTCTGCATGATATGCAGGTACCACCTGAAAGTGGACAGCTGCAGCACTGTAGCTACTTTCTGGGATGTCCCTGAAGGACAGTGGTGAGGGCAAAGCTTCCCAGTGGGCAGAACTTTGAGCAGCGCACCTGTTGTTCATTTTGTTTGGAAGAAGAAATGGCCAGAGGTGTGCTTATACACTGATTCATGGGGTGTTGCCAATGGTTTGGCTGGATGGTCAGGAACTTAGAAGAAACATGATTGAAAAATTGGTGACAAAGAGGTCTGGGGAAGAGTTCTGTGGATAGACCTTTCTGAATGAGTAAAAAACATGAAAATATTTATTTCCTATGTGAATGCTCACCAGCAGGTGACTTCAGCAGAGGAAGATTCTAACAAGCAAGTAGATAAATGACCCACTCTGTGGCTAGCACTCAGCCTCTTTCCCCAGCTATTCCTGTCATTGACCAATAGACTCATGAAAAAAGTGTCCATGGTGGTAGGGGTGGAGGTTATATATGGACTCAGCAACATGGACTTCCCCTCACCAAGGCTGACTTGGCTACAGCCACTGCTGAATGCCCAATCTGCCAGCAGCAGAGGCCCAAATTCAGCCACCAATAAGGCAGCATTTCCCAAGGTAATTAGCCTGCTACCTGGTGGCAGGGTGATTGCATTGGACCACTTCCACCATGGAAGGGGCAGCAATTTGTTTTAAATGGAATAGACACATATTCCAGTTATGGGTTTGCCTTCCCTGCATGCAATGCTTCTTCCAAAACTACCATCCGTGGACTTACTGAATGTCTTATCCACGGCCATAGCATTCCACACAGCATTGCTTCTGATCAAGGAACCCACTTCACTGCAAATAATGTGCAGGAATGGGCACATGCTCATGGAATTCACTGGTCTTACATGTTCCCCATCACCCTGAAGCAACTGGATTGATAGTATGGTGGAATGGCCTTTTGAAGACTCAATTACAGTGCCAGCCAGGTGGCAATACCTTGCAGGGTTGGGGCAATATTCTCCAGGAGGCAGTATATGCTCGAAATCAGTGTCCATTCTATGATGCCGTTTCTCCCATAGCCAGGATTCACTGGTCCAGGAATGAAGGGGTGGAAATGGTTAATCACTATTAACCCTAGTGATCCACTAGGAAAAGTTTTGTTTCCTGTCCCTGCAATCTTAAGCTCTGCTGATCTACAGGTCTTAGTTCCAAAAGGAGGAGTGCTTCCTCCAGGGAACCAACATTGATTCCAATGAACTGGAAGTTAAGACTGCCACCTGGCCACTTTGGGTTCCTCCTGCTTCTGAATCAACAGGCAAAGAAAGGAATTACTGTACTGACTGGGGTGATTGATCCTGACTATCAAGGGGAAATAGGACTGCACCTACATAACGGAGATAAAGAAGAGTTTGCCTGGAATACAGGAGATCCTCTAGGGCATCTCCTAGCACTGCCATGCCTGTGATTAAAGTCAATGGAAAATTGCAACAAACCAATCCAAGCAGGACTAACAATGGTCCAGAATGTTCAGGAATGAAAATTTGGGTCACCTTACCAGGCAAAGAACCACAGCCAGCTGAGGTGCTTGCTGAGGGTAAAGGGAACATGGAATAGGTAGTGGAGGAAGGTAGTGATAAATCCAAACTTCGGCCATGTAACCAGTTACAGAAACAAGGACTGTAATGGTGATGAATATGTTTTCCTTGCATTGTTATGAGTGTGATTGTGTATGTACATACAAAGAATATCTTTGTTTTCTTCCCTAACTTTTTCCCCTTAGCATATGATATAAGTTGTATTAGTTTCATGTTGTAGTATTTAAGGATGTCAAGTTTAAGAGTTTATATTATCCAAGGACTTATACCCTATTCTGGAAGGAATTAGTGTTTCTGATTGTATGCAAGACAGTTGAATATTGTTAGGTGGAAATATCTATATATATCTTTATTGTTTTTATTTATAGACTAAGTATGGCTTAAGGTGATGTGTATGGCTGCCAAGTTGACAAGGGGTGGACTGTGATGGTTAGGCTAATGTGTCAACTCAGCCAGGTAATGGTGCCCAGTTGTTTGGTCAAGCAAGCACAGGGATACCTGTGATACAAGGACATTTCATGGACTTTAATCATCAGTTAGTTGATTGTCTAGATGGCTGATTAAATCTACAATCAACCAATGAGATTGCTGTCAGCAATGAGTGCTGTCTCATCCAATCAGTTGAAGGCCTTAAAAGGGGAAGTGATTTGAGCATTCAGAGAGAATTCCCAGCTCTACTTCGGACAGCCACTGTCTCCTGGGAACTCATCAAGGACCTTCAACAGAGTCCCTGGTTTGCAGCCTGCCCTGCGGAATTTGGACTTGTACATCCCCATGATTATGTGAGAGAATTTCATAAAATCTCATACTATTTACAAATATCTCCGGTTGGTTCTGTTTCCCTAGAGAACCCTGACTAATACACCACCCTATTATTAACACCTTGCATTAGTGTGGTATATATAAATACTTCTTAAGTGCATTAGCACAGCTTCCCGTCCTAGTAGAGTATTCCAATTCATAATTTTGTTTTTCTTAGATGGCTGAGGACCTGTTGCTGGCTGAGAATCATTATTCTAATAATAATTTTCTTAATTTGAATATTTTCCACTATTCTCAAGCTCCTGAAGCTCCTTCCCCCATTCAGCCTCCCCTCACTCCCAGCAGAATCTCCCCAGCTTCTGCCTCACACACACAAACCCATGGCTCTCTGCCTCTCTTTTCCTCCTTCTTCCTGCACGGTGGAGGATGCTGCTGCTCCCCTCCACTAAGGCCATAGCCTTTCCATACTTTGAATCCCATTCCCTCCCTCAGAAAGGATCCCTTCTCCTCTCAACTGGATACTTCTCTATTGAACTGAAACATGCTCATGTCCCTCTCATTTGAAAACATCCTCACACCCTGGCCCAGGTCTCACCCTATCTCTCTCCTCCCCTCATGGTGGGACTTCCCAAAGCTATCTATACTCACTGTCTCCATTTCCTCACTTCCTACTCACTCCTCAACTCATTCCCATCTGGCTCCTGGCCCCACCAAGCCACCAAGACCATTCTTGCTAAGACCATCAAAAGTCTATATTTAACACTTTTGTTAGTCAACTTATCTAATCTCTCAGTAGTATCTGACCAAGTTTAGCACAACCTGCTTCTTGACTCATTCTGTTCTCAGGACTTCTGTAACTCCACACTCTCCTTGATCCCACCCAACTTTCCAGTCAGCCCTTCTCTGATGTCTTCAGGTGCATTTTCCCCTGTCATTCCATTAAAAGATGACAACACTCAAGCCTCAGTCCTAGGACCTCATGTTTTCTTCCTACATTCTTTCTCTAGGTGCTCACATACACGTTCACAGCTGAGATGACCATCTTTAGGCCATCGGCTCCAGATTTATATCTCCATTCTTGACCTCCAGACCTATTTACCCAATGACCTATTTGCCATCTCTTCCTGGAGGTCTCAAGACCCCTCAAATTATAATTTTCAAATCATGTGACCTCCCACAAACCTAATCTATCTCTGGCTTCCCAGTTTTAGTAAATAGCACCACTACTTTCCACTTCCTCTAGCATGAACCAGTCTTGACCTTCTTCTTTGTCTCACCCCACGTATCCAATCCATCTCCAAGTCCTGTTGACTTTATTTCCTTTCTTTCAAATCTATCCACTTCTTTCCATCTTCACCACTCACCACCCTAGTATAAGCTGTAATTAGCTTTCATTGGGACTAGACTAGGAGCTTCAAAACTGGTCTAGCCTCTTAACTGGTCTATCCATGTTCCCTCTGGCCTGGCCTTTCCCTCCCATCCATTTTCCCCACTGCTGGCAGAGGATCTTTTAGAAATGCAGTTCTGATTTTATAATGTTCCTTTTACTCCCTTAATTCCCTTAAAAGGCTCCCCATTACCCACAAGATAAAGCAAAATTCCTTAAAATGGCCTACATGGTCTGGCCCTTGCCTGTCTCTCTAGGGCAGTGGTTCTCAAGGGAGAGTGATCCTCCCAGAGAACATAATACTGGCATCTAGTGGGTGGAGACCAGGGATGCTGCTAAACATCCTACAATGTACAGGACAGCCCCCACAAAAACAGTTCTCAGGCTGCAAATGTCAATAGTGCTGTGGTTGAGAAACCCTGGGCTAGTTTCACTCTGCATCCCTTTCTGCTTAGATTGCTGTGCTCATGTCTTCTTTTGGCTCCTTGTGGGTTCTATGCTCCCTCTGGCCACAGGTCCTTTGCACATGCTACTCTCTCTCTATGGAAAGGTCTCCCTCTCCTCTTTGCCTGGTTAAGCCTTCTTCATCTTCCTATTTAAGTTCAATCATCACTTCCTCAGGGAAGTGCCCCTGCTTGCTCTCATCAAGTATCTCTCTTTTGAAGCACTTGCTGCAGTTGCTGTTTTACATTTATTTGTGTCATTACTGACCAATATTTGTCTCACCCTTGGATTATAAGTACTATGAGGGTAAAGAGCATGTCTATTTTGTTCAGCATTGCATATCCTTTGTTTAGCACAGGGTCTAACACATAGCAGGTACTTAGAAAATATCTGTTAAATAAAAGTGGACAAATGGATGAATGTTATTTTTTTAAATATTTTGGTACATAGATTTAAGTCTATGATTTTATAATCCCTACCTGTACTTTTAACATATACTAGTCAGAAATCCTGTGTTTTGCTTTCCTAAGTTCTGATCTCATGTCACCACAGCCTAATATATGCATTTTCCATAGGGGTGATAATGTTCATGGTGGAACGAGGTTCTTGGATGGCAAAAAAAACCCCACCTTATTCTTTTTATGTATAAAGCATCAATATACACAATATACACAAACAGATATATGGTGTGTCTTTGGCATTAACATTTCTTTGGAGGAGGGGCAATTATGAAAAAAGTTTAAAAAGTCTCCTTGTTGAGGGGTGATAATGAAAAAAAGGTTAGGAAACATTGATTTAGTACAATAATGTTAAGAAAAAACACAATCTGATTTTCTTAGTTATTATTCATGAGTCATTTAAACTACAGAACCAATGGCTCCCACTCTTTTGTCCCCATCGAGAACATAAAAACTTTGCTAAGTAAAAGTAGTCAGTTGTTGGAGAGAATCCATTTATCTATAAATTTTATGCTGTCATTATCTCCTGGCTTTCCATAGACCTGCCAGTAAGTTTGTATAAGTGGCATTGCCTGTTTTAAAACTAAAGGAACTTTGGAACCTTCACAAACAGGGCAAATTGTCATCTGCTTAGATGGTTAATTGCCAATATCAGGAAGATGGATGAGGGGCATGCTCTGGGACCTCTCAGTTCTGTGGTCCTATTATTATTTTTGTTCTTTTTTTTTTAGATTTATTTATTGATTTATTTACTTTTATTTATTTATCCCTCCCGCCCCCACTTGCTGTCTGTGTCCATTTTGCTGGGCTATCCTCTGTGTCTGCTTCCTGCCTTCTCTTCTCATCCTTCTCCTCTGGTCTTCACCGGGATTTGATCCTAGGGACCTCCAATGTGGGAGACAGGCACTCTGCCACCTGCGCCACCTTAGTTCCTGGTTTTCGGCGTGTCTCGTCTTGGGTTTCCCCTGTGTCTCTCTCATTGAGTCATCATCTTGCTGCATGGCTTGGCAGGGCCTGGCAGCTTGCCACGTGCCTTTATTTTTTTTTATTTTACCAGGAGGGCCCGGGGATTGAACCCACGTCCCTCCATATGGCAGACGGACATCCAACCACTTGAGCCACATCCGACCCCCACCCCCAGCCGTATTAGTTTTTATGTGCTATTGCAATTTCACCAGATGATGAAATACTCACTTTCCCTGAAAAGAGAGCTGGAGGGTCATGGACCAATACCTTGGATTGGAAGTGACACATGCCATTTCTGCTCACAGTACACTGACCAAAACTAGTCAAAAGGCTCCATTCAACTGCAAGGGGGTAGCAATCCTGGAGAAGCTATATTGTCAAACCATGTGACATTCTATAAACGTTACTTATTTAATGTCTGTCTCTCCCCACTAGATAAGTCCCGTGAGGGCAGGGATTTGTGCCTCTTTTGTTCACTGCTATATCCCCAGTCCCTATAACAGTGCCTAGTGTAATTATTGATAAGAGCATTTATGGGGGAGAAATGCAGAATGAATGGCAAGCTCACAGCCTATGGGGAGCAGATAAGCCGGCACCAAGCATGGCAATGAGTTGAGTGCTGAAGGGAGGCAGATGAGTCATGAGGAGAAGCATTTAGCTCTGCACAGAAAAGTCAGGGAAGGCTTCCCAGAGTGGTATCTGAATGGACTCTTGAATAATAAGAGTAGGAATTTACTAAGGAGAGAAAGGGTGGGGACAAAGCGGCAGGCATATACAAGGCCCAGAGGCATGATCGGTTTTGCCTGTTTGGGGAGGGGGGAATGAGGATGGCAGAGGCTAGATTGAACCCGGACTTGTACACGTCACCAAGGAGCTTGGACTTTATCAAGAGGGAAAAGCTCATGCAAAGGCCCTAAGGCCCAGCAGTGTTGCAGTGAGAAACTGGAAACTCATGTTAGACGTCAAGCAAGGGCATAAATGTGGTTACAGTTGGGCAAAGATCCTTGAGAAATTTACAAAGCCATGAGGAGAGCCATTCTCCTATTTAAAAGTCTTCTCTGTTCCCCACCAATCTTGAAACCAGCCCCACTCATAAGGAGAGCCTGACCCTCCACAATCTGGCCTGCTTTCATCTGCAGCCCCATCTCCCACCGTTTCTTCATGACACCCTCTGCTACCAGCACGTGAAGTTCAAACAGACCCTGAACATCCCATGCAGTGGGTGTCAGACCTCCATGACTGAAGAAACATGTTCAAGGTCAAACAGGCAGGAAAAGCCTGCTGCCTCTCATTCTGGGAGTCTTTCTACTCTGGCATGTGCCCTTAAATAGGCTTGTGAAGTGGCAAAGTGTCCATGACAGATTGTAGGTGTGTTCCTTTCCTAGTATTGTTGTGTAGTGAACACTTGCTAACACTAGCCCAAGACTTCCCCATGGGAA
This sequence comes from Cabassous unicinctus, assembly GCA_029593785.1. Classification (NCBI taxonomy): domain Eukaryota; kingdom Metazoa; phylum Chordata; class Mammalia; order Cingulata; family Chlamyphoridae; genus Cabassous; species Cabassous unicinctus. The sequence goes on along the minus strand of JAQZBX010020974.1, from coordinate 11,867 downwards.
GGGAGCCAGGGAAGGGGTCTCCATCTGTTATGGGTTGAATTGTGTCCCCCAGAAAGACATGTTCAAGTCCTAACCCTTGGTCCTGTGAATGTGACACCATTTGGAAACAGGATCTTTGAAGATGTGGCTAGTTAAGATGAGGCCACACTGGATTAGAGTGGACCCGAATGCAATGGGACTGGTTGCCTTATTAGAAAGGGAAAGTGCACACAGACAGACACACAGGGAGAAGACAGCCATGTGACCATGGAGCAGCGGTGAGTTCACAAACCAAGGAACGCCAAGGATTGCTGGCCACCACCAGAAACCAGGAGAAAGACGTGGAGTAGATTCTTCTCTAGACTTCAGAGGGAGACTTGATCTCATGTTTCTAGCCTCCAGGATTGTGAGACAACACATGTCTGTTATTTTGAGGCGTCCAGTTTGTAGTGCTTTGTTACAGCAGTCCTAGCAGACTAAGACACCTCAATTAGAGACTTCTCTGATATCTGGTAAGCCCAGTGGTCTGGCTCCCAGCAGCCTTGGCCCAACAGATTAGCATCCCGGCCTCCCATCCCCTACACAGGAAAAAAATCACACAGCCAGTCAGGTCTGGATATTCTGGTGTAAAGGCTGACAAGGCCACACCCATGGTGTATAGCTAAACCACATGGTCCTATAAGACACTGACAGGAGGCCATTTCCTTAAGTTTCTCACACCAAAGTAGTAGCAGCTGGTAGCTTCTAAGGGTCCTGATAACCTATCATTTATGAGAGCATAGGAAAGGAAATATTGGATTAGCCTTGAGAAGCTCCTCATACAATCAATGGGGAGGGATAGGATTTGTCTCCCCTCTCCCCACTTTACTTTCATAACTCCCATCCCACCCCCAAACAAACTGAGAGAGGGGTCTTTGGCAAGAAAGATTTAAAAAAATTCTATTAGCATAATAGCACACCACAGCTGTGGCACGATGCAGGGTCAATATTAGCAAGAGAAAGCATTTGTTTTAGAGGTGTGTTTGCTTCAAAAGCATCTTAACCTTCCTCTCTAGCTGCACTGAAAGGCAAACTAACTGGACTTGACCAGGGGCTAGGATCAAGGGAGGAGGGCAGAAGAGTAACAGAAGATCTGAGGGGACAGTGAAACCTGTGGATGGTGAGGGGATATGAGGTGGTAGTGGGTGCTTGTTAGGGAACGAGGCCAAAGAGGAGAAGGGCCTCCTGGGTGCTGAGTGAAGGCTGGGCTTCAGGTGACTGGGTGGGAAGAATAAGAAAATGTTTTTCATTTAAGAGCTGTTCTGTTCAAAATGGGAGCCTTTAGCTACAAGTGGCTATTAAGCACTTGAGATGAGGCTGGTCCAGACTGAGATGTGCTGTACGTATAAAAGACACACCAGATTTTGAATTTAGTATAAAAAAGTAAAACATCTTATCATTGATTTTTATATTGATTATAACTTGACATGATAATTTTTAGATATATTGAGTTGAATATGTTATTAAAACTAAACTCACAAGTTTCTTTTTTAATGTGGCTGGTAGAAAATTTAATTATGTATGTGGCTTTCATGATATTTCTATTGACAACGCTCCTCTCGGCTCTGTGCATATGGGCGATCAGCTAACAGCAAGATCTTATCCCCTTACAAACATGACAGACAAAAGTCAGGGATTACACCAACACAGAATATGAACTGTTTGGTACCTGTAGCAGTTTGGCATTATTTATGAATACCGAAAATAGATATTGGATTATACTTGTAAACTGGTCTGTTCCTCTGGGTGTGATTAAATTATAATTAGACCTTTGATTGGGCCACGTCAGTAGGGTGTTGAGTCCCCGCCCCTCGGTGGGTCGGGACTTATAGATAAAAGACATGGCAAAGGACAGAGTTGGAGTTCTGATGTTGGAGTTTTAATGCTGGAGCCCGGGGAAGTAAAGCAGACAGAGGAGCTTGGTCGTGTGGAAGGAGAGAAGGCCCCAGGAAAAGAGACAAGCCATTCACCTGATAGTCTACAGCTGGCCTTGTGGAGATAGCAGTGGAGCTGAGCCCAGAGACAAGGAAGACCTGGGAAGAGAGGAACCCAGGAAGCCTGAACCCTCAAAGACATCGGCAGCCATCTTGCTCCAACATGTGGCAATAGACTTTGGTGAAGGAAGTAACTTATACTTTATGGCCTGGTAACTGTGGGCTTCTACCCTAAATAAACACCCTTTATAAAAGCCAACAGATTTCTGGTATTTTGCATCAGAACCCCTTTGGCTGACTAATACAGTACCTAAACAGATTTTAGTTCTCACAGTTTGGCAATCTAGTATCTTTAAAAATTCATAGTAACCTCATCTCCAGGAACAAACTGAAGATTTCTATAGATTAAGATTAAATATTGCAAGAATGTATTGTCTACAATATTTGAAGAAAATGTAGATATTTTCAACTTTATTCCCAAAGAAAGAGATTTAATATGGATTTTTTCATCTTGGCCTTTTGTTAGGCATGTTGGAAATTGTATAGCCTTTATAGAAAAATATATTCAGGAGACAGCAAAAGCACCAAGGGGCAAACAGGCTTTTGGAATAATAAAAGATTTTTTCAGTACCCAGCTTTGTTTTTAATTTTTTTTTTCTTCATTTGGGGCTTGAAACAACAAGAAAGAGGCAAAAACCACCTCTGGCAAGGAGGTTCCAGAGCCAAGGAGGGTCTGATAAGAGCTTATCTGTATAGACACCGTGGTTCTCAGGCCAGGATAACACAAAGGGCCCCTCAGGCTTATGTTTAAGTCAACACACCAGCAGCTGAAATGCCTTCCTTCCCATTGTGGCTTCCAGAGCTGTTTTGCAGGTACTCTCTGCCTTTGCCCTATTTTCAAGTGGACATTGCATTTTATTACCAAGAACTCCTCCCCTCCCCCCACCCCCCATCATTAACTGATTCCAGTTTCTAAGAATAAGGTGGCCTGTGAGACAGGATGATCAAGGAAGAAATAATCGTAGCAGAATTCCTCACCTTGTGGTCAGCAGGTGTACAATGGACATAGTAGTGAGCTCCTAGCCCTTGCAAGGTACCCAAACCTCCTTTGGCAGAATTTATCCAAGAAGAATCTTCCACGGTGGAGACCAGGTTCCCTGCAACCGTCATAAGACCTGAAGTGTTGATTGTCAGGGTTCGCTCAACTGATCTGAAATAGTTCAGAATTCCTAAGCAGGTGCGCTGAAACAAAGAAAGAACAGGATCAGGACCCTGTCCTTTGCCTGGACCCACTCCACAGGCAAACCTTGCTGGGGAGAGTGGGAATGAGAGTGGCTGGTCAACCCTACCACTGAGAAAGGAACATGCCATCCCAGTCAGGCGCTATTTTCATATCAGAATCAGAACAAATGGCCAAAGGGTTCCAATTCTCAGAGGTCTGAAACCAGCATGCCGGGCCACGCACGTACCTTCAGCTCCCTGATCCGCAGGTGGCGCAAGTACAGAAAGGACAAATAGGCTCCTCTCGTCAGGACAGGATTTCCATCCCTGGGCTCTGTCCCGCCATCACCTAATCCCAGCAGTTGTAGGGTCATTACATAACTGTACCTTTAACAGGCAAGAGAAATATAATAAATATTTTCACCCTAAAGTGGTTTGGAGAAGTCATGTACTAAATTGAAAAGTCATTTTGTTAAACTTTCAGGAGTTTCATAATGGCTACCCTTAAAAAATACACTGAAGGGAAAATAATTACTACATCTGTATAAATATGAAAAGAAAAAGCAGACAAATTTCTTTTATCACTCTTGTTGAAAACCCAGTCCTAGGGTGAGACATTAATTTAGCTGTCTGAGCCCGCTTAACAGTCTTGCTTCCATTCTAGCTTCAAATGTTGAGTTAACAAGTAAGCTACATATTAATCAGTCATTCCATTTTCCTCACAATGTTTTAATCCATTTCCTTGAATCACCAATAAAATGATTTAATTTTACCCTGTCTCCCTTTTCTGTGTGCGAGGCCCACCAGCATGCTGGCTGAGACTTCTCTGTGCTAGGTCATTTTCATTTCGTTCCCTCGGAAGGTCGTCTTCCTTCATATTTTCACTCTATTAAAAAAAAAAGTAGCATTAATAGAATGTTACAAACACTTGCAATATTATTAACAAAATCATAGTTGAGTCATCACAAAATCAAACCTTCTCATCCAAGCATATTTAGATGAAAAAGCAGATCTTGATTCATTTAAAATTTTTTTTCTGAAACAGCCAAAGTCAGATATCAGCTTTTTTAAAAAAATTTTTATTGAAATATATCATTCATATATGAGCATATATAAACAATAAGTGTATAGTGAAAGTTGTGAACTTACCAAACAAACTTGTATAACATCATACAGGGCTCCCACACATCACCCACCACCAATACCTTGCATTGTTGTGAAATATTTGTTAGAAATTATGAAAGAGCATCATCAAAATATTACTACAGTACTCTACCTTACATTTGCTGTATTTTTCCCCCAACCCACCCTATTATTTATTTATTTATTTACTTTTATCCCCTTTTACTCTCCTCCCCCCCCCCGTTTTTGCTGTTTCTGTGTCCATTCTCTGGGCAATTCTCTGTGTCTGTTTCCTGCCCTCTCTTCTCATGCTTCTCCTCCTGTCTTCACTGGGATTTGATCCTCGGAACCTCCAATGTGGGAGAGAGGCGTCCTACCGCCTGCGCCACCTTAGTTCCTGGTTTTTCTGCGCATCTTGTCTTGGCTCTCCCTTGTGTCACTCTCCTGTTACGTCATCATCTTGCTGCGTGGCTCGGCAGGTCCTGGTGGCACACCTGTGCACGGGGCCTGGTGGTATGCATGCCTTCTATATTTTTCTTTTTTAAAAAAATTTTACCCGGAGGTCCTGGGGACCAAACCCAGATCCCTCCATGTGGGTGATGGACCCCCAACCATTTGAGCCACATCTGCCCCGCTGCTGTATCTCTTAAGGTTTACCAAAGATACCTAGAGTTACAGTCTTTTCCCATACAGGATGGTCATATAATAAATCAGGCTTAGTTTATCACCAGCATCCTAAAAACCAGACCTAAGGAGAAAAACTAGATCTGGGAATACATGCATGGTTTCTAATATAGCGAATGTTTAGCCTACCCTGATTATCACAAAATCAGGACAGTGAGAATAGTCACATCATTTAAATTTAACATATGAAAATCTGGATTTCTAAAATAGATGAGGGGGCCATTGTCTTTACTAAATAAGTTTTAGTTTTACAAAAGTATACAGTTTTAAATAGTAGCTCCTCCCCTCTCCTGCTGCTGCCTTTTAGGTGATTTGCTTTACAAACAGTTGATATACACATTTTCAAGAACAGATACGCTTGGAACCTTGAAACTCTCTAATCTAGTCTTGTTCCATGCTGAGAGAGATCAGTGGATTAAAACTCTCTTTCCACTTATTAGTATCTGATTTAAACATTTAATGTCTCCAGCCTGTTTCCACATTTTCAAAAATGGAATGGCAATGGAAAATGCCAATAAGTAGCAGTGAGAGTTCAATGATAGAATGGATATAAAGCCTCCAGCTCAGTGCCTGCACCTAATAGGTGCTCAGTAGATGCTAGTTTTCAGTCATGAACTGCAGTCATCAGCCAGTCTTGCAGGATCTGTCACAGACTTCCTGTTCTAAACTTATTTCCAAAGTCAACCATCCTGATGCTGAGAGAGATGTGGTCATGCATCCAGGGTCCTAGGAAAACTGTGAAGAAGGTGCTATGCATCTAAGGTCTTGCCTCTGGCCCTCTGATTAGCCCCCTTCTCAGTTCCTGTCTCTACCTGTCCCTGGGCATATACCCCACCCCCATAAGGCCTGCTCTTTCATAGTGGCACCGATCCCCACTAAAACACTGAGTGGCAATTGTTTAGGGCAGAATCCCCTCTAATAGTTGGCTCTTGGAATTACAAAAAGTCCTTATGGTGGAAACTGGTGGTGTTTCTCCAATATCCATTTTCCTCTTTCGCATAGCAACTGAATATTAATATTGGCAGATGGCCACCCAGAATAAAGATGACATTTCCAAGCCTCTCTTGCAGCTAGGTGTAGCCATGTGACTAAGTTCTGACCAGAATAATGGAAATGAAAGTGTCAGGTGGCAGCTTCTAAGAATTTCCCTTAACAGGCATCTTCTCCACCCGCATTCTCCATCTGGTGCTTAGAAAATGAATGAGAAACTGGAGCTCCATCTCAGGCCATGTGATGATCTCAGGTATGGAGGCCACATTTGGTGGAACCCTGGAGTAGAAGGAGCTAGGGTCCCAAGGGCTTCACAGAGCAGAGCCAGTGCACAAACTCTGTACACTGGATGTTAATATGAGGGAGAGAAATTTCCATCTTGTTTAATCCTCTGTTATTTTGTGTTTTACTTTGGCCAACAGTCAAACCTAATCCGAATGTAACCAAGACTTAATCAAAACTCTAAAGATAGACTTCCAGGCTTTATGACAGCCAGTGGGGAAGAAAATTTGGACAGGGTTATAAGGAAGAGTAGGTAAGAGAGACAGTTGTCCAGTTGGGTACCATGACATGGCTTCCCTTTCCTCCTGTGGGTAGAGTAAGTGTCCCTGTGTTCCAGGTAGGTGTGCCCGTTGGTGTATTTCTGTGTCCACGTCCCTCAACACTATGACAGGGAAAGATCCTGAGGGACGGCATGGCATGTTCCTGTTCCTGAATACAGAATCACGAGACCATCACCCCAAAGTGAGGAGTACCTATGTTACTGTTTTTTAATTTTGTAGGAAAGCAGATACTCCCTGAGAGGAGTTGAGTTTTGACAGTTCATACGAATTTCAGGTGAGAAAATCTCAGTGGAGCATTTGCTTCCCGGGTCTGCAGTGCTCTGGGGTTACAGTGTGGCCCCAGAGGGAATGCTCCAAGCCACATTCTTTCTCTGGTGGAATTGTGACTCTTTCACCAGCTTCTAAAATTACGCAGAGTTACAAAGGAAGGGACAGAAAGGTAACGGCGAGTTACCATGAAAGATGCTTTTAAGGAGTGTCTGACTAAGCCACAAAAGCTTTGCTGGACAGGAAGAAAGTGGGGCGGGTTGGGGGGGGGGACAGGCAGGCTAGGGTGAGTAAAAAGAGAGAGCCCTGCATCCTCTGAGAAAGGGGAACAAACCACAACCCACAAAAGTAAACTGCTTAGGCAATTTTCAAAGTCCATGAGTGTATTCTTCTAAGAGAGGTGGAGATAGTGTAGGCAAGCAGCAGGACTAACCGGAATCCAGAATGTCAACACCATCTGTGCTCACTCTTTCCTCCTGGGCAGGTTAAATCCTTTGACATTTACTCTGCCTGTGGCTGGGTATCTGCCAGCACGGCCGAGTTCGCGTATTTTGCCATTTCTGTCATATTTCCACGGATCGCAAATCATCACATTTTCTTCTGGGAGTTGGCAGATCCAGCAGGGTGGGAGGTAAGGGTGGGGAAACAATTAGGGGGAAGGTAAGCCTGTCTATTACATGTTCCCAACCCCAGAATATCTTGACATCTTATGTGTATGTGTGTGCACAGAAAAAAAGACCAGAAGGATATATGCTGACTGTTAACAATTCTATTGGTATAGTTGGGTGGTCAAATTATGAGTGATTTCTATTCTCTTCCTTGTGTTCTAGATTTCCCAAACTTTCTATGATAAATTTGGTGAGGACAACCACACAAAAAATTTTTGTTTCCTTGACCTTCTTGCATATCAGAGGTATGTGTATATGATGCCACTTTTGTGAAAGTACGCTGTGTACTCATTTATATTGCATTCACTCGGGAAATGGAGGGAGCAGTAGCATAGGGAAAAATAATGGCTCTTCCCCCTCTTCCCTCCTTGGTGTGGCCATTGAGAACCATGTTAATAACCAGTCCTGTTGGATTAAGGGCCTGCCCTAATCCAGTTTGGCCTCATCTTAATTGATAACACCTTTAGAGGTCCTATTCCCAAAGGGAGCCACATTTACAGGATCCGGGATTAGGACTTGAACATATCTTTCAGGGGGACACAATTCAATCCATAACACTGATCCATTTTTTTCTCTGATCAGGACTACAGTTCAATTATTTTAAAAACTTTTTCAAAGGAATAATCCAAAAATGTCATCTGTTTTGACCAGAATTATCTCTTTCTAGTTATACGTCATCATTAATGAACAATTATAAGAAAATGTGATATTTTTTCTTTATCCTCCAAACCCAGATCTTTAAGTGAATCTGGAAATAGAATTTCATTTAAAGAAAAGAGTGGCCAGGCTTCAATGCTAATTGAAGATTAAATCAAGATTTAGACAAACATATTCAACATTGAAATGGATGTGGGAAAACGGGTAATTTCATAAATTGCTGGTGGGAGAGAAATTGGTATAATCACTTCGGCAAGATCTATTAAAATTTTTTATTGTGCCTAGTATGTGACCCACAAAATGGACTGCTAAGTACCTACTCTGAAGAAACACACATGTGCAAGGAGGCATATACAAGAAAGTTCAGTGAGCACAGCTTTTAACAGGAGAAAAGTGGCCATAATCATCAGCAGCAGAATGGCTGTGTAACCCGTAGCACATAAAGAAATACGATGCAGCTGTTGGAAAGAATAGTAGAGACAGATCTCTAACATATATTGTTGGGTGAAAAAAGCAAGTTGCAGAAAGATACCCACATAGTGTAGTGTATCTTTTATATGGAAAACTAAATTATCCTATATATTGTGTACAAGGACATATGGATGCATGTAAATGCACTGACGAGGCTAGAAGCAATAACAGCATTTACCCCTGAGGAGGTGGAATGGGAAGCAGCATTAGCAGTACTAATTTTTTTTAGTAATGTTTCAACTTTTTACAGGGAGAGAACATTTATTTATTACTTCTGTAGGTTAAAATTAATTAAAAAAAAAACTCCCTAAAGAGAAAAATGGTAAATTTAGAGTCAGAAACCTGGCAAGCCAAGTGATGGGAATGAATATTGCCAGTGCTGTCGTGTTGCTGTCATGTCCCCTTGATATGATGTGATAAGAAGGACACTTTGCCCCTGTGGTAGTCTTCCCCAAACCCATGAATCCATGAGGAAAACATCAGACAAACCCAGATGATAGGGTTATTTACAGGTTACCTGGCCATCACTCCTAAAGACTGTTAAGGACGTGAAGAACAAGGAAAGACTCCAAAACTGTCCCAGGCTAGAGGAGAGTGGGGAGACATGACAACTAAATGCAATGTGGTGTGTTGAATGGGATCCTGGAACAGGAAAAGGACATTCATGGAAAAACTGTGAAATCCAAATAAAGTCTAATTTAGTTAACAGTAATGTACCAGTGTTTGTTCCTTAGGTGTAAGAAATGCACCATAGTACTGGAAGATGTTACTAACAGGGAACTATCTTAGTAACTTTTCTATAAATCTAAAACTATTTCAAAATAAAAATTTCTTTTAATCACTAAGGAAAGGTTACTGATGAATAGAACTTGCTGAGAATTGATCAGAAGCTGTTCTGAAGTTGTGCTACAATTGTCTCAGAGCCGCCAAATGGAGGTTTGCTTTCCTTCATGCAGAAGGCTATTTTTCATGGAGTATTGGTTGCCACTTGCCAACTTCAGAATCAGGATGCCGATGAGCATACAGATGTGAAAATTCATACTTGACTGCAACATGCTTGCAAAATAGTGATAGAGCTCTAAGAGTCATGCCCACATTCCTGTAACTCCTCCTAGCTGCAAAATTTTTACTGACTCCTAACCCCATCTGACTAGTATTCAACATTGAGAAGGGCACTATGCTATCATCTTTGTCCTGAGGCAGGAAAAAGCGACTCTTGACTTGAGCTCACAAAGAGACGCCAACAGGAAAATCTGAAGGAAAGTGGAAAACTATTGGTTGTTGCCTCAGTGTTTCCTTTCTTAAAATCAATCTTAATATCAGAACCTCCCAGGTAAAGGAAGATTACATCAGCATCAAGACTGCCTGGGATCCTGGAAGCGGAGACCTTGTTCAGAGACCTGACGCTGACACTGCCTCTTTCTCCCCTCTCTCCTAAGTGTGGTTCCAGAACCAGGAAAACCTGGTATTTTTCAATGTTCCCTTATTGGTATAAGATCCTCCTGAATGCTGACATAGACCTCAGTGGGAAATGACAGTGGGATAGGAAAACTATGGTTATTTTCTCAACTGGCAAGATATTTGCTGAGGAGAGTATCACTGGAAGTTGCATGTCCTGCCAGGGAATTCTGGGGCCAGTGAGATCCAGCCATGATATGCTGTGTCTGCTCCTGATCTTGGGAGCCAACTGGTTTCTCATTAGATTCTCTAGATCTTTCTCTGAATAGATTGAAAATTTATAGAACGTGCGTGTGCTTACGTGTGTTTGCTTCTAAGCCAATCCCTAACTGCTTAGACCCCTTCTGGTTTCACTTTCCTCCATACCCAGTCTGGGATGGCAGACTATGACAGTGCTTCTTTCTCCAATATTGTACTAATTTCTCCACAACTCTGACTTATGTACAATTTTCAGTCATTCTGCAATTATCTTTAGGGGTGAAAGTAATAAAATTATTATGTAAAATGGGCTCACTACAAATCCATGCGCTCCTACTTTAACTAGGGCCTTGTGGCCATGTTGTCGTCTCTAGATTCTCCCTCTTGAACAGCCCTGAAGCCTTTCCCACAGTGAGGCCCCTCCTCACGCAGCCCTCTCATCTTTCCTCTGTAGGAATACAGCACAGCCTTCTCCTCTCTCTCTCTCTATCAGTCAGGGCCATTTATAAGCTCCCCACCTCATCTCACCTTTTTTGGACCTGAAATTTCCATGTGTATCATTCACAGCAAAGGAAGTGATGTCATTCTGCCTTTATAGAAACTACTCCTTCACCTGGTTTCTTCATCTTACTCCCTACTCTTCCCCCAGTGTCATCTGTTTCTCGAATTTCCCTGTTTATATCTTCCATCTCTTCTCCACTGCTCCTTTCTCTCAGACAAACACATCTGGGTCTTCTCATTTTAAATAAGGAAATTAAACAAAACCCTTCTTTTAGAGCGGCAAACAAATAATAGGCGATTACAGCTTCAAAAATATTATGGTTTCATCATAAAGACAATATCCACTTGCTTTGTGTAGAAACTCCCTTTTCCTGCCAAATATCATGCCTGTCCTATGCAATAAGTGGAGAGACCACTTTCCCTCTACACATTCACAACATTTAATAACTGTCCAACTCATTTGATGCTTAGCACTAGGATTGCATTGGTATTTGTTCTTTTCTAGGTCCTGGTACAAACCCCTATTATATTACACCTCCTTACAGTTCTCCTTTTAATTAGCACTTAGTCTTTTTTTATAATAAAAATAAACATTTTCATTAGTGGAGATGTCTGGTGTGATTGAGCCTTGAAAAACTATCAAAGTAAATTTCTAGGGCTACATACACATGATGAGTGAACAGAAAAGTGTATCAGTTATTTCTTCCTGCTGTACCTGGTAGAGGCTGATGTTGCTATAAATATTCTGCCAGATTTGGTCATAGTTGCACTGATGTAACACCTGGGAAGTCATGAAAGACAGATGATGTGGAGCCAGCATGATTGTCTTTGCAGCATGATCCTGGAGCACTTGAATTACTTGCTCTGGGTTGGAAATCTCGGATAAGTAGAAAGGAGAAGCAATGGTTAGGAGACTTGTTACTCCCTCTTCTCAGCAAGAATTCAGCCATATACACATTATCAAGAAAGATGCCCCAGGTGGGACTTTATTCAATTAAAAGTATAATTTTAGGGAGCAGATGTCTCAAGCAGTTGAGCTCCTGCCTCCCACAGGGAGGTCCCAGGTTCAGTTCCCAGTGTCTCCTAAAAACAAGAACAAACAACAAGCAAAACAA
>JAQZBX010020972.1:0-24481 GCA_029593785.1 Cabassous unicinctus | reverse complement strand
AGGTCTGGGATCATGGGGATATCTCTATTTCTCTTCACAGCCTCCTCCCTCCCCACTGGAAGCCCACCACTCTGATGTACTTTGAGGCACCAACTGTGGAGTTGGTTGACTGAAACCAAGAAGACAGCCTTGTGCTGTCTTCTTCTTCCTGGATTGGTGGCCATGAGCACTGGGGAGTAGCTGGGGTGGGGGGCAGCCTGGTCACTGAGAACTGGAGGAGGCTCTTAGCCACACAGAAACTTTGGGAAACCCAGAAAAACAGTTCCCAAACTGTGAGTCAAGGATGGGCTACAGATTCTGATACATGGGTAGCCAAAGAATGGTTTTTCTTCTGATTTTTATTTAATGATGTGAGTAAAGAAAATGATGCTATATATGCTTATTCCTTATCATTATGTGATTGTTGCTTTTCAGAAACAGAGGAGGTGAGGAGGTTGGCTCTGCACCAGCTTGAGGCCCAGGCTTAGGCCTTGGGGGTGGGAGGACTTCCTTGATGTGCACTGTGTCTGCAGGACCTTCCTGACTCTAGGCTAAAGCCACACCAGAGCCTGCCTTTTAACCTCTGTTTTAGTTTGCTAGGCTGTGAAATGCAATATACCAGAAATGGGTTGCCTTTTATCATGGGGATTTGTTAACTTACAAGCTTACAGTTCTGAGGCCATGAAAGTGTTCAGATCAAGGCATCATCAGGCCATGCTTTCTCCATGAAGACTGGCTGCCGGCGATCTGGGACTCCTCTGTCACATGGCAAAGCACATATCGGCATCTCTCCCTTCTCTTCTAGGTTTTGTTGCTTTCATCTTCTTGGTTCCTCGGCTTTATCTCAGCTCCTGTGACTTTCTCCCCGTTTCTTTCTCTCTATTCATCCTGTTTATAAAGGACTCCAGTAAGAGAATTAAGACCCACCCTGGGCCATGCCTTACTGGAGTAACCTAATCAAAAGAAGTCCCACCACTAATAGGTTCGTACCCACAGGAATGGACGAGCTTTAAGAAGAGGATATTCTAGTGGTACATATAGGTTTTCTGGGTTACATACAGTCTCAAACCACCACAGACCCAAACCTGCTAGCGTTATTTCTCCACCCAGTACTCTTTCTCTTCATTCTTATTCTAGTTAACTCCTCCTCATCCTTCAGATCTCGGTGTAAATGCCCCAGTCTAAATTATTTCTTTCTCACTCATAGCATCTTGCATGTTTCCATCTTAGAACTTATCACAGTTTACAATTATGTGATTACTGCAGGGAGAGGGGCCCTAACACATTTAATACCTGCCTCCCCCAATGGACTGGACCTCAAGTTCAACAACGGCACCACTGATTCGACAGAGAAGCCCAGTGCCCTGTCTGGGGCAGGATAGGTGGAGGAGGGAAACCAGCCCTCAGTGATGCCCCACCCCCACCCTGGGCATGCTGAAGTCTGCTGAGGTCAGGGCAGGGGCTGGGGGTGGGGGGTTAATTCAGGGTATGTGGGGACTATAGGCTGGCTCTGACCAGGAGGATTCCAGCAGAACTCTGTTCGGATGTGGACTGCTTCCCAGAACTCTCTTCGGATGTGGACTTGGCCTCGGCACCTGGACCTGGTGTGGTTTAGAGAAAGGAAGCCCAGTAGTTGGGGGAGTTTTTGAGAAAGCCTTGGGACCTGTATTCCCAGTATGAAGGCCAGGTTGCAGTGAGGGTGGGGTGGGGTGGAGAGGAGAGTTTTAGTTTGTTAAAGGCTGCTGGGAGTAATGTACCAGAATTTTGTTGCCTTTTAGAATAGGAATTTATTAGGTTGAAAGCTCACAGTTCTGAGGCTGTGAATGTGCCCAAATCAAGTCATCATCAGAGATGCTGTCTCACCAATGGTCGGCTGCTGGCAATCCTGGACTCCTGCCACACAGTAAGGCACATGGAGGCATCTGCTTGTCTGAGTCTCTGCCTTCTCCTCCAGGCTTACTTTCTCCCCAAGCTCAGCTGTGGGCCATCAGGCATATGGCTTATCTCTCTCCTCTGCTCTGGGCCTCCTCACTTTGAGCCTCTCAGGGGCCTCTTTCTGAGCCCCTGTGCTCCACTGATTCCAGACTCCAGCCTCTGGGATCTTTCTGTCAGCCCCTTGGGGTTTCTCTGTCTCTGTTGCCTTTTTCTATGTGTGCCTCTGCATGTTTCTTCCATTTATAAAGGACTCCAGCAAAAGGGCCAAGACCCACCCTGGGTCATGCCTCACTGAAGCAATCCATTCATAGGCCCCCAACTGAATCCAATCCAATCACAGGGTCCTACACTCAGAGAAATGGATTAGCTCCAAGAACATGATCTTTTCTAGAATCCACGAAAAGTTTAAAACTGTCACAAGGGGGATCTCACCTATTTCCTGCCTCAAAGCCCCTTTCAGACCTAAACCATTACCCAGCTCCTCCTTCCAAACTCACAGCTACTCCTGTCCTCAATCCTGATATGCCATCTCAGCAGAAACAGCCTCTGAACCAGCCTCACTTTAACTTTTACCCCAGTGAAGTCTCTCCAAATTCAGTCCCTAGCCCTTTCCAAGTGGTCTCAGCCAAACTTGAAGTCCAACTGTTCTTTAACTATATCCTCAACCAGCCCTCCCCCAAACACCCATGGAACCCAGCTGCCATCCTGACTCCTGTGATCTTCCAGAAGAACCATCCAGCTGGCCCACAGAATCATGCAAAATGAGCTCTATTTGTTGTTTTAAGTTATTAAGTTTGGGGATGGTTTGTTACACAGCAAAATTTAACTGACACATAGTAAGTGGCAGAGCCTGGATTTGAAGGTGTCAATGCCAAAGCTCATGTGGCAGGGTTATATCAGACATCCTGGGATTGCCTGGATTCACCTGGGCCATTGACCCCATGGCTGTTGGCAAGATGGGGGCTGGCTGTTGGGGTTAAATTCCCCACACCACAATTATTGTACTTCCCCAAAACAACCCTAAGTTAATGGACCTAAGGATTATTTCCAATATGCAAAACCACCTTCCAAAGGGTGGCGAGAATAGCTCTGTTGGGGTTTGGAGCAAGGCCTGACTCAGCTGGACCTCTAGGGAAGCTTCTGTGTCCTACCTTGAAACCCTTGGTTGTGGGAAGAAACACTCCTCACTCTTGAGACCTCTGGTCTGTGGAGGAAGACATGACTATAACAAAGACAGAGAAAGGAATTAAACGAGAAAGCCGCAGCATGACAAGCCTTGCTGTAGAGGCTCATATTTCTGTGGGGAAGGGAGGCTCTCGTGAGTGGCCTGGAGGCCGTGTTGGCCCTGCTGGAGAGTTTGACCAGGGACTGAGCACAGGCCCTCCTGGACAGCGCTAGGCAAGAGGCAGCTGGTTGGAGGTTGCAGAGAGGCCTGGAGCTGCAACTGGTTTCTCAAGAGAAGGCGGTAGATGGGAGAGTCCTGGACATGGGGTCTGCTGTGGCCTCCACACCCCCAGGCTTCGTTTCCCCAACTGCAAAATGAGGGGCTACACAAGTCTTCTTTTGGAAGATCACGTGAGTAAGCATAAGTGGCCCCAGTTCTCCTTCCAGACGCCTTCTCTTCTTCCCTGCTTTCTCCCCTCCCACTAGCACAAGGCACAGCTGGTTCAGATTAGCTCAGGGCTCCGCTCTCCCCACCAGTCAGAGAATTGGTAAGTGAACTTGTCAGGCAAATGAGGAAACCCGATCTGGCGGTCTCATCCCACATTCCAGCCCCAGAGGAACTATGCATGCGAATGTGCCTCTGCCGCCTGGCCCTAGCCCAGACTCTCTCTAGATCCCAGGCACCCTCAGAAGGACGGGGGCCTGTGGCTCTGGGAGAATCCAGCTGATTCTTGGAGAAGAGCAAGGTGGGCGTGTCCCCTTGCCCGGCCTGACTTCTGGGGGTCCATTGGCTTGCCTCCCCCGCGACATGGAGCTAAATGCCTACTGTGTCCTACTGATTCTGCCCCATGAGCAAGGGGCTCCTGGCATCTTGTTGCCTGTTCTGCACTCTATCTATGTGCACCACAACTTCCCATGTCCCCATGTGGGGGAGCCACAAAGAGTAAGGCAGAGCCTCCCCAGGACTCTCCAGCAGTCGGGGTGCTCTCAGCCCTTCCAACTCTGGGCCTGACGGTTGCTGTGGGACCTGATCCAGGCCTGCAGCCTCTGAGTGGGGAGCATGCTGTGATTACCCCACCCCGTCCCAAGTTTGCTCTTCTCCAAGCCCACTCCTTCTCCCCAATATGCCCCTGTGGTCTGTGCCCCCAAAGCCCCCCAGGACAGGCAGAGCTGGCAGGGGGCTCACTTGTCCAGGAAGACCCAGTGTCCATGCTTCCTTGCGGTTTCCCCCGACCCATCTGGGGTTACAGCAAATGTGTGCTTCCTCGCATGACACTCTGGGAGGGGCTATGGTGACGCTGTCCCCAGCAGACCCAGGGCTCCCAGGTAAGGACAGCCAGGCTCACCCCCGAGAGAGGCTGGTCTCCCTGGGGCTGAGCTGTGTGTTGTGGGGTATATGCCATTGTCTGGGTGTGAGGATCATGCCCTTGGGACCTTCCTTGGGGGATGGGACACAAAGAGGCCGGGGTGCTTGGGGACCCTCAGTCCGACTTTAGGATGGGGTGCTCCTCACCCAGCCAATTCCCTTTGTTTTTATTTATTTATTTATTTATCCCCCCCTGCTGCTTGTGCTTGCTGTGTCCATTTGCTATGTGTTTTTCTGTGTCTGCTTGTCTCCCTTTGTTGGGTCATCCTGCTGCCACGTGGGCTGGCTTGCCTTCACCAGGAGGCCCCGGGAAGCGAACCCGGGGCCTCCCATATGGTAAACAGGAGCCCTATCAACTGAGCTACATCCGCTTCCCAGCCAATTCCCTTTGGAGAAGGGAGGTTTCTGCCTACCTCTCCCTGGAATCCCGTGGAGGCCAGTGGTCATGGAGCCTGAACTCTTAGAACAGGAAATGAACCATGCATTTAAAAAAATAATTGTTCTAGCTGTCTGGAACCTGGCCTGGCTCCCCATGGCAGCCAGCAGCACCACACTGCCCTCCTTGCTTGCAGATGTGGTCTTGTTTCTGGCATGGCTCAGGCAGGCCACCCTGAAGAAGGACAGCAGGTGGGCGAATAAGGTTGGGAGAGCCTGGCCTCACATGAGGGCACACTTCTTCCCCTTAACCTGTGGCCTTTGGGGCAGCCCAGGCCCCAATCTCTGCTCCACAGGGCAGTGGGTCTGCTCCCAGGAGTGTCCAGCCAGTGCTCCTCCAGGGCCAGATGCTAGTACAGACAGCTCTGGAATCTTCAAGAGCACAAGGTTCCAAGGGGTCCCCAGTGAACGCCCAGGGCTGGGAGGATACAGACTGCAGACCATCGGTGTCTGCACAGGGTGAGAGTGGGAAGGGCTAGACATGGCCAAAGGGGCCAACCAGGACCTCCTGCTCACTCACATGCCCATCAGAGGCCCCAGATTGGGAGCTGCTTACCCCAGACCCCATGGTCTAGAAGGATGCCCCAGGTGCATGGAGACAAGGAATGGGGAGTGGCACACAGGGGCCAAGCACAAGGTACTGAGCACAGGGAGGAAGCACAGGGGATCAGGCACAGGGTGACTTGAGCACAGGTGGTGATTCAAGCATGGGGATCCAGCACAGGGGATGAGCACAGAGGGCCTACCAAGCACAGGAGACTAGGCACAGGGAACTGAGCACTGGGGACCAAGCACAGGGGATGAGCACAGAGGGCTGGGCACTGGGGATCAAGCGCAGGGGACTAGGTACAGGGGACCGAGCACTGGAGACCAAGCAAAAAAACCAAGCACATGGGAAGAAACACAGGGAGACTTGAGCACAGAAGGAGATTCAGGCATGGAGACCAAACACAGAGGATGAGCACAGAGGGTCAAGCACAGGGGACCAAACACAGAGGACTAGGCACAGGGAACCGAGAACTGGAGACTGAGCACAGGGGACTGAGAACAAGGATGGAGCACAGGGAACCAAACACAGGGGATTGAGTACAAAGGCTGAGTAAAGGGGACCAAATACAGGTGACCAAGCACAGAGGATGAGGCACAGGGGATGGAGCATTGGGGAGCAAGCAAGAGAACCAAGCACATAGGACCAAACACAGGGGGACTTGAGCAAACGAGGTGGTTCAAGCATGGGGACCAAGCACAGGGGACTGGGCACAGGGGATCAAGCACTGGGAGCAAAGCACAGGGGGCCAAGAATGGGGTACTGAGCTCTGGGAACTTAGAACTGTGGACTAAGAACAGGGGACCAAGCACAGGAGACTGAGCACAAAGATGGAGAACAGAGGTTCAAGCACAGGGACCAAACACAAGGGACAGATCACAAGGGACTAAACACAGGGGGCCAAGCAGAGGGGACTGAGCACAACGGAACTCACTCTGGGGATCTAGCACAGGGGACTAAGCACAGGGAACCAGGCACTGATTACCAAGCACAGGGGACTTGAGCACAAAAGACTTGAGCACAGGAGGTGATTCAAGCATGAGGACCAAGCTCAGGAGATGAGCACAGAGGGTCAAGATATGGGAACTAAGGACGGGACTGAGCAGAAGGGATGGAGCACAGGGGAATGACCACAGGTGACTGATCATGGGGGAGAGAGGACAGGGTCCAAGCATGGGGGACAGGGCACAGGGGATCAAGCACAGGGATTGTGCAAAAAGTCTGAGCACTGGGGACCAAGAAGGGGGGGATGAGAACAGGGCACTAAACACTGGGGAACTAGCACTTGGGAACCAAGCACAAGGGACTGAGAACAGAGACTGAGTACAGGGATGGAGCACAGGGGACCAAATACTGGGGACTATGTACAGGGGACCAAGCTCAGGGTACTGAACACAGGGGGTTGATTATGGGGTACTGAACACAGGGAACCAAGCACAGGGGACTGAGCATAAGAGACCAAGCATGAGGGACTAAGCACAGAGAACCAGACATGGGGGATTGATCACAGGGTCCAAGCATGGGAGACAGGGCACTGGGGATCAAGGACAGGGACTGAGCACAGGGAACTGATGATGGGGAACTAAGCACAGGGGACTGAGCTCAGGGACTAAGCACAGGTAACCAAGTATAGAAGACCAAACGCAGTGACTGAGTACAGGGGACTGACCACAGGGAACTGAGATCAGGGGAATGATCATGGTCAGGGACCAAACACCAAGACTGAGCATAAGGACTGCACACAGTAGACTGAGCTCAAGGCACTGATCATGGGGGACTGAGCACAGGAACTTAGCAATGGGGAATAAAATAGTCTCTTCTTCAACAAGAAGTGCTGAAATAACTTGGTATCTATATGCAAAGGAATAGAGTTGGACCTTACCTCACACCATATTCAAAAAATATCTCAAAATGAATCAAAGGCATAAATGTAAGCACCAAAGCCATGAACTCTTAGAAGATAACATAGGGGAAATTATTCATGACCTTGGATTTGGCAATGAATTCTTACGACACCAAAAGTATGAGCAACAACAACAAAAACAATAGATAAGACTTCATCAAAATTAAAAACTTTTGTGCATCAAAAGATATTATCAAGAAAGTGAAAAGATTACCTACATAATGGAAGAAAATATTTGTAAATCATGTAACTCATAAGGTGCCAGTATCCAGAAGATATAAAAAACAGCTACAACACAGCAAGACAAACTACCCAATTTTTAAAAATGGGCAAAAGTCTTGAATAGATGCTTCTCCATAGAAGATACACAAATGGCCAACAAGCAACTGAAAGTTGCTCAACATCATTAGCCATTAGGGAAATGCAAATCAAAACCATGCATACACAGAGGGACACACCCACATGCACATCCATTCACACAGACACACACCCATGCGTGCACATACAGACATATGCATACACAGAAGCAGACACATGCATACACAAGCATATCCATATAGATCCATGCACACATGGGGACCTGCCCATATACACACTTGGATGCCCACACATGCTCACACACACAGAGATACACATGTGCACACTGGCACATGTGGACAGGTATGCACACATATATATACACAGACACACACATATATAGATCCTTGCACACATAGACATGCTCATAAACACACACAGATACACCTGGGTGCACATGCAGGAAACACAGAAACGGGTGCCCTATTTCTTGCACTGGTGTGGGTTGGGGGAAGAGCACAGCCCCTATCCTCAGGAAGCTCATACTCTGCATACTAAGACAGGCTCATCCTAGAAAAGGGAGGAAGTGGAGATCTGGGCCTCCCTGCTCTTGAGGCCTGTCAGCTATATTCACAATCACCTACTCTGAGAACTCCACCTTTCAGAGACTTCTAGAACCTTTCAAGCAGCAATGCTAAGCCAGAGGCAGCAGAACTGTGCGAGGCCCTGGTTGACCCACAGCCTGGCTTCCCAGGCCCTTCAGAGAGATAAGATGTGGGCAAGCCAGGGTGAGACAGGGAGGGCTTCCTGGAGGCGTGGCCTAGGATCAATCTTTGAGGAGATGGAGCTGTCCAGGTGGGCTGAGGTCTGGGCCAAGTGTGAATGGCCGGAGAGGGGAGGAGGCAGGGCCCCTGCCAGGGACAAGGGTCTCTGGGGAGTTGGGGTAGCATTGGTGAGGGAGTTTGGGTGAAGGTAGAAGGCAGGGACAGGGGCCAAGCTGGGACGGCAAGGATCACCCAGACAGAGGAGTATCTGGGGCAGGGGTGGGGGGGAACGGGAGACCCCAAGACTCCAGGCCAGTCTCCCCCTCTCGGGCATCACAGCTTGCTTCCAGGGGTGTGGGCTGAGCTGAACTTTAACTGCTGTAAGGCTGGCGATGATGCCTCCCTAAATCCTCGAAAGCGAAAGCAGATTGAAAATCACACTCCCATTTCACACGCTTATTCCAGCTGATGAAAACTTCCACGTGACACAGATGGTCTTTTTTAAAAACAGCAAAACAAAGGTCTTCTGCTGACGCCTCTTGGTGAAACTTGCATTATCACCGAGAATGCCGTTTGAGAAACCATTTCAAGACTCAATGTTCTGTTTGGAAGCTTCCGTGACGAGGCTCACTTGTTCCTGAAGTCGCCGTGCAGCCTTCAGATTGAGTTAGCGTTGGTCATCGGCTGAGTTTGTCTTTGTTCTCTGGGTGAACCGGTGGACTTCAGAAAGCTGCCCAGGAGACTGTCAGTGGGTGGCCATTGGAATAAGGAAACTAGCCCTTGCCCAGGGTGGGAGGGGGGGTTTCCAAGAGCAACTGTGGCTACTGGAACCCCCAAGCCTACTTGCAGAGGCAGCTTGTGAGGCGTGAGACATGCAGGTGGCCGTGAGCGCCATCTAACTGCAGAGTGAGGACACATAAGGAAGCCGCCCTCCAGGCTCACAGCTCACAGTCCCACATGATCTGCCTTAAAGTCCCCCGAGGGGCTGCACCGCTTCCCGCCTCTCAGTCCCATCCCCTTGTTGCGGCTGTCGCGATGAAAAACCCAGACCAGCACTCGGAGAGAGAGGAGGAACCAGGCTTTATTACGCGCGAGGGCCCAGAGGAAAGTTCGGTTTCCAAATTCTGGGTCCCCAGCCCCAGTTTTCTGGAGTTTTTATTGGGGTCTGCAGGCTCCGGTTCATTGGCTAGCGAGTTGGCGGGTGGAATTTTCCATTACCTTAGGCAGCTAAGCAAGGTGGTTACAGAAGCAGGTTACGAAATCAAGCGGGCAGGGTTACAGAGCCAGAAATGCAGGTTCCAGTTCTAAAGCGGGAGATTCTTGTCAGGAAAAGGGGGATGGGTAGGGCTGCAGTGACTTTTCCTTATCATTCCCCCCCTCCCCTTTGATGTCCTTATAATTCCCATAGAGCATCATCTGTACTCAGAGGACTGTATTCCCTTAGGGCTAGAATCTTGGTGGTAGTTATGCGTGATATTGTTGTTTCAATGAACCTGATGAGTGCCTTTATCAGGCATGGGCCAAAGATGGCTGCTATAAGCAAGATAGCCAGGGGCAGAAGCCAAGAGGTCCGCTGTCCGAGGTTCCAGCCCCTGAACTTGTTTAAGTGGTTTTTCCTCTGGGTAGCCAGGGATTCGGGTGACTGCTAGCCACACTGCACAGACCTTGGCTACGTCTAGGGTCCCTTCCAAGGGCCAGCCAACATTAAAAGTGGGCCATTCCAACTCACATAGAGTTCAGAGGATGCCAGGGTTCATCCAGATACCATAATCTCCAGAAAATCCCTTCCTGAAGTTCTTAAGCATGCAGTTCAAGACGGTGGGTTTTGACTGTGATGAGCCCATACCCTGTGTCGGTGGCACAAGACAAAAGACAAAGGTGGGGTGCCTCATTCAAGGCCACTCAGATGCCCGCCTGTCCACATCCCTCGCGGGAACTTAGGCTCCTCTTAGCTAAGGCGTCCAGACAATTTTCTGGGTGCGCCGTTATGCCGGATGAGGTAGCCGCAGAAACAGGTTGGGGCCCACTCTGACCCCGTAGCACAGGCCATGGGGCCACAAACTGGTACGATAGGTGCAAGCCCCTACCGTCCACATTCATGCACACAATCACTCAGACGTTAAACAATCCCTCCCACAGGAATTGCCCCATACTGGAGTCCTGTTACGAGAGACCTTAGGAGGTGATCAGTCTCCTCTTCCGTCCGGAGACGGGTCTGACTGGGGCTTGACACCCGGGTGCTTACCTTTCCGAAGTCTTCTGATATCGTTCAGTCCGTCTCTCTCCCTTGAGTCCGACTGGGATGTGGGGACGCGGCCCGTGGGGGTCCGCCTCGGAAGGAGGTCCCGTCGAGATGACAGGAGGCGCCTACCTCGTTCGCCCAGAGACCACCGTTGGCCATGCCTTCAGTCCCAAGCCAGAGGCACAATGGGCCTGCTCGGTTGGGTTTCCCAGTCAGGGAACCAAATGTTGCGGCTGTCGCGATGAAAAACCCAGACCGGCACTCGGAGAGAGAGGAGCGGGCCCAGAGGAAAGTTTGGTTTCCAAATTCTGGGCCCCCAGCCCCAGTTTTCTGGAGTTTTTATTGAGGTCTGCAGGTTCCCATTCATTGACTAGGGAATGGCGGGTGGAATTTTCCATTACCTTAGGCAACTAAGCAAGCGTGGTTACAGAAGCAGAATTTGCAGGTTACAAAATCAAGTGGGCAGGGTTACAGAGCCAGAGGCGCAGGTTCCAGTTCTAAGGCGGGAGATTCTTGTCAGGAAAAGGGGGAGGGGTAGGGCTGCAGTGACTTTTCCTTATCACCCTGACCTCAGGCATGGCTTTCCAAAAGGGACCCAAGGAAGAGAACAGTTTTTCTCTCTGCTCGGGTGGAGGACGCACTGGCAGAAATTAAGAAGGGGGCATGAGAGTGGGGCTGGGGAAGGTGCGTCCTGTCCTCAAGCCTCAGCATAAGGCCAGCTCTCCCTGTGAACATTTGGAACCCATGCTCCTCTCCTGCAGGGCACAGCTAGGTGGGGACCTCCATTTGCTGGTTAGGGGCCATAAGGTCAGCTCTGAACCCCCTTCTACCAGCACTGGGTGATGGAACAATGTCTGCTCCTTGGAGCTTGTCATTTCTGCATGGAGGTTCCCCCAAAGCAAACCCAGAAGGTCAGCATGCACCAGTGCCTTTATTTTAAAGATGGAAAGAGTTTTAAGCATGGTACCTGGAGTCAGCCAACTGCCTCAACACAGCAGCCACGCACAGGCCCCATTTTGCTCGGAAGACCTGAGGCAGGCATTGTACACCTCGTGTCCCAGGCCTGGGTGGTGGGCCAGGGCTGGCCGTGAGCAGCTAGGGTTGGGGAGTGCTCACTACACTGGGCAGAGAGCTGACTGCATCACCCCTACCCTCCGCAGTATGCCCGTTTTGCCCTGGGGCTCTTCCCTGGAGCCTCAAACGTCATCCTCCAAAGACAGAAACAGGGAGATGTGGGAAGAGGGAGATGTCCGGCCTCCTCCAGGAGTAACGACCCCACCTGAGCTGCACATCCCCAATGCCCAGTGTAAACCCTAATAGAGCCAGGTCTGGAGATCAGGCTGCCCAGGCCACGAGGGAGCCAACTGGCCGGAGCAGGGTGGTGAAGGTGCTGGCCCGTGCTGGGTCAGTGGGATGGACTCTCCAACAGCAAGGGAATGGCACCAGCTCCATGGCACAGGAGGGTGTCTCGGGGGCAGGGGGCTCAGTTGGTGGGGTGAGGGGCTCATGGTGGAACTGCACCCCCTACTCAAACCTGACTGGCCACGGAGTGCAGACTCAGCTTGCCCAGACCCACTGCAGACGCCGAGCCGCCCAGCGAGAGGGGAGACCTAACACCCCAAGGAAAATCCAATTCCAACAGCAGCGCAGATAAAGGTGATACTAATAAGAGAGGAAGGAGGGAGATGACTGATGGACAAGGAGGAGACTCAAGGAGAAGGTTTGGGCATGACAGCGACAAGGCATGGTGGGACTGGCATGGCACAATCTGGGGGTGAAGAAGCATAAAAATGCCCAAATCCTTTCATTTAGCAACTCCATTCCTGGCAATCCTTGCTAGAGGAAAGAATGCAATGGGACCCAAATATGTTAAGGGCAGCACTTCCAGTCAAAGGCTGGTAGCTGGGAATGATTCCAATGCCCCACAATAGGAAATGGTTGATTATAAGCCGATGCACTCACTTAATGAAATACTGAACACCTGTTAATTGGAAATATCAACAACATCCTGTGGGATGAAAGGAGCACCGAGCTGAGTCCTCGTGTCTTCTCTAGTCAAAAGACAAGGCCCGGGAGGGGACATGGAGGAACAGAAAGACTATTTGTACAGGATGCTGGGTTGGAGTGGATTGCATCTTTCATTTTTAGAATTACATTGTTTGGTTAACAAATAATCTGAAAGAACATAATAAAAGAGAAAATCTGGAGAAAATACCTGCTTTGGTAGGACAACATAAAAACCCACATTTGGACAATAACTACAGAGGAGTTTCTCCCTCAGATGGCACCAGGTTCAGGGGCTGGATGGACCAATCTTTAGCCACCCTCTGATCCTGTGCTATTTGAATGTTGCAGACGTAGAGAATGGCAATGCTGGATGGGGGCCCAGGGACTCCAGCCTGTAATGCTGACCTGGACCTCTGGCAAGTCCACATGGACCCAGGCCAGCTTGGAGCCTGACCGGCCTTCTCATCTAATCGCTGGCTCCCTCTTCTCCGGCCCCAGGGGCCATGCAGTTCACCCTCTCTGTGGAACTCCGGAAGCCCCGGCCACACCCCTGGACCCAGAAGCCTCATTCTCAGCAGGCACAGTGTGGGGTGAGCCCAGCTGCACCCAGGGCAGACCCCCTGCCAGCTGGGACCTGTGTCTGGAAACCCCGCCAGCTGACCCCGTCATTTACCTTGGCTCTTCCCTGAAGCCAAAGTCCTATCTCCCTCCGTGGGTACCCTAACCTGGCTCTGATGCCTGAGTTCTTGGGCCCTGAGGATCTGCTCACTTTGGGTGCTTGAGGGGCGGGGAGCAGAGGCTGTGAATCCAGTGTTTCTGTCCCTTGACCCTTCTCCATCAGCTTCAGTCACATACTGCCCAGAGCTGCAAGAAACCCCAAGAATATCTTGGCCCAATTAGCCCCAACATGAGGACAGCTGGAGGATTCCCAGGAATTTGGGTAGCTTACTGGTCCCTGCTCAACTCTACCCAGAATGTGATCTGTGGGCAGCTCACATGGTGTGCTACAGAACAGAGGGCATGAGGTTCAACCCAGCCACTGCCCCATATTGTCCTGCATCATCCCCCCTCAGGCATGTTCCTACCTCATTGCAATGCCATCTAATCCCCTCATCCACCTCACCCACCTCATCCCCTCATCCACCTCATTCACATTTCCCATCTCATCAAACTCATCCCACCTTATATGCCTCATCCACCTCATTTTTCTTCCCACCTCATCCACCTTATGCCACATCATCTACCTCATCCTCCTCATCCACCTTATCCACCTCATCAACCTCATCTACCTCACCCACCTCATCTTTCCCATCCTATCTCATCCCACCTCAACCAACTCATCCACCTTATCCCCCCCCTCGTGGGGCTCATCCTGCCTCATCCAGCCTCATGACACCCAATCTGCCCAAACCACCTCATCCTTTTCATCCACCTCATTCCACCTCATCCACCTAATCTGTCTCATCCCACAATATCCTAACTCATCCTCCTCACCCACCTCACCCATCTCATCCACTTCATACCACCTCATCCCACTTTATCCACCTCATTCCATCTCATCCCACCAGCATCTCACCTCCTCCCACCTCACCCACTTAATTCCACTTCATCCTGTCTCTTCCCACCCTCTGCTATCATAGCATCTCATTCCCAAGGCCCAGCCTGTGACACATGCTCCAAAGAGCTTCCAAGGGTGTCCAAGGTATGTGAGCATCCTGACATGCCCCTCCCACCACACAGCCTGCATCCCAGAATCCCACTTGATTGAGAGACCCCAGGCCTCCTCTCATCACATAGGACTACTGCTCCCTCCTGAGAGAACCTGTGCTAGTCATGAGTACAGGGCCCTCACTCCCTGTGGCCTCTGTGAAGAGGGCATGCCTTCATCCACCATCTTTCAGCCTATTGGTCCCACCATTCCTGGTGTTGTAGGTAGTATGTGTGTGTTTCATGTTTCGTGTGTGTGTGTAAATCCCCTCTTACACTACATGTTCCTTGAAGGACACACTTATGTCTCATTTTCCTCAGTAATCAGTCTTTACACAAAAGGGTGCCTTAGAACACAGAATGCTAGGCTAGGAGTTTAAAATATGTTTTTCAGAAGTTGAGGAAATTGCCCCACTTCTCAGAATATCCTATATAAAGCAAAATGGCTGTGACAACTTGAAATGCCAATGGATAAATGAGCCCTGGTGGAGGCAGACAGCACCCAATTGAGGAGATATCAACAACAGATATCTGTTAAATATCAAGGAAGTGTGAGTGGGTTTGTGTGCACACATGCATGATTGAGTGCATGTGTGAGGGTGTACGTGACTATGTGAATGAATGTGTGTGTCTCTGAGTGCATGAGGGTGAGCGTGTATTTGTGCCTGTCTATGTTTATTTCTGCATGTGTGTGAGGGTGAGTGCATGTCTGTGAGCTAATGAGTGTATGGGCATGTGTGTCTGTGTAAGGGTGTGTGTCTGAGTGAGTGACTGAGAGTTTCAACATATGCATGTCTGCGTGAGTGTGAGTGTGTATATGAGTTTGTGTGTGTTTCAGTGTGTGCATGTCTGGGTCAGTTTGTGTGAGGATAAGTGTGTGTCTGTGTGAGTGCTTATGTGAGGGTGTAAGTAAGCATTTGTGTTGCCACAAATCTGATGAAGTGAGTATGAGTGTGTGTGCCTGTGAGTGTGGCTTTGAGGGTTATGAGTGAATGAAAGTGTGTGTTTCATCATGTGTGTGTTTGTGTGAGTGTGTGTGCTTGTGTGGGTGAACATGTGTGTCTCTTTGAACATGTGTGAATGAGAGTGAATGTGTGTAAGAGTATGTGTGTCTGTGTGAGGGTGTGTTCTCTGCATGTGTGACTAGGTGTTTCAGGGTGCATGTGTCTGTGTGAGTGTGTGCAGCAGTGTGCTCCTTACTAGGTGTTAGTCCCATCCGGTATCCTCGCCTGGGTGCCACTCACCCACGGGCAGGACAGACAGCAGCAATGGGTGATGTAAATCATGGGCTTGTCAAGAGGCAGGTGGGTATGGGCAGTGCAGCAGGCCCATACACCTGACCTCTCTGAGGAGTGTCTCTCAGATGGGGAAGCCAGGCTATGAGGAGGGCAGGGGGTGCTGGTCAACCTGGAGGAACCAGACCCCCTATTCACCCCAAGGGGTTGGGCCTCTGTCTATGGAGTAGGAATGTATGCTTAGAGAGCTGGAGTGGAGGCAGTGGAGGGCATGGGGCAGGGTTGATGGGTGGACAGTGAGGGGCCTCCCCAAGAAGGTGGGACACACTTCTCCCATGACCAGGGGGTGCTGCAGGGAAGCCAGAGGCAGAGAAAGACCAGAGCCAGAAACAGAGGGGTCTGGGAAACCCACAGGAGGGGTCAGTCCTGTCTGACATCCAAGATGGACATGAGTACACATCAGGGCATTAGAAGGCTCAGACCTCAGGAGGAGAACCAGCACTGCCCAGATGCCAAGTCATTGCCCAAGCCCCACTGGCCTGCTCCCTGGACCCCCGTTCCCAGGCCCTTCAAGGACCAGAACTGTGGAGTATGAAATGGTCTCCTACAGATACTGACTGGGGATGCTTATGTGGGGTCTTCAGAGACAAACACGTCATGAGTAGAAGGTGGGGAGAATGGGGCAAGAGTGGAGGTGGGGTGTGATGGCTGGGGCCATCATGTCATTCCCAGAGAGAGTGGATAGGAGACAAAGCACAGGAGCAGTGAGTCCACAGTGTGGCCAGGGCAAAGGGCAAGTGGGGCAGGGAGACAGACTCTAGGGCAGACTGCAGAAGACAGTGACATCACCCAAGGACCTTGGATCAAATCTAATGGTCAAGGACATGCTGTCGCTCATCACCCTCCAGGAACTAAGTCATTTAAGTATTTGCTGTTTCCTTTAATCTTCCTGCTGGAACCTACCATTCTTTTTTATTCTTAATGTTTTAATTTAAAATTTTACTTCAATAGAAAGGTGTGTCACATAATGTACTTTTAAATTCTCTAGTAGTCAAATTTTTTAAAAGTAAAAAAAAGGGGGAAAATTAATATTTTTAACTATAAATTGTATTTAACCCAATACATCCAAAATATTATTTCAAAATGTAATCAATATAAAATTCTTAATGTGATATTTACATTCCTTTTTTCATACTAAGTCTTAGAAATCTGGTATGCATTTTTGCACTTACAGTACAACTCCATTCAAACTAGCCCCATTTCAAGTGCTCAATAATCACATGTGGCCAGCAGCTGCACAGTGGACAGTGAAGATATATTAACATGATTTGAAACAATAGTACAGCATTAGTATCCTGCCCCAATGCCATCTTCCCCATGCCCACAGAAAGTTCTTGGTCTGGATCCTTTAGTGGCACCTCTGTCAAGAATGAGATTAGCCCATTATTCCTTGATTTACCACATTTACACACTCTCTCATGGTCCTTCCTCTGAGAGACGGCAATTAGGCTTGCTTATATCTGCCAACTACTCCCAACACAGTTGCATCGTTATTCTTAGGTCCTTCACTGGAACTTACTCCTCCCCCACGCATTCCTGCACCACTAACTCCCATCTCTAAACCTCACTTTCAATCCCATCAACCACCGAGAAAATTTTTTGCCTCCTGTTTTATAAGCTAAGGGCTCTCACACATGCCTCCACCTCCCTTTGCCCCCTCAACCCCCTCACCTCTGTCTGCTGTGCTTTTACTTTTTCATCATCAAGAGAATACCATTTACATTCTGTTCTTTAACCACAGTTGTTTTTAATGATTTATTTATAGATTGAGTCTAAAACTTGAAACCAGTTACCTTACATCTTATAACCATGTAAACATGAGCGTTCAGAGATGAGAAACAGGCTGAGGTGGCACTCGTATCTCTGAAGAAGGTTCCCAGCAATGAGTGCAAATGGAGTCTCTTGACACGCTTCATCAAAGTCCTTCATTACAGGTTTTGTGTTTTCCAAGCTCCCAGCTATGTTCTCCATTTAAATGCCCCACTTACTTCTCCCAGGCCAGGTTCCCAGGTCCCACCAGCCTTCTCCAGTCTGCAGGTAGCACTCAGGGGCTCCCCCACACTGCTCTCCTGTGTTGTTCCTGCTGCTCCCGGCTCCCATGTAATTGTCTTCTTTGGCTTATGTCTTTGTTTAGCTGGAGCATATCTTCACATAATTTCTTTTTAAAAATTGCGATGAGATCCATACAACATAAAATTAACCATTTAAGGTGTTCACAGTGTTGAGCAATCACCACCTCCATCTAGTTCCAAAACATTTTCATCACCCCAAAAGAAAATCCTTTATACAATGAACAGTCAGTCCCCATTCCCTGCCCTAACCCCCAGCTCCTGGCAACCAGTAATTTTTTCTGCCTCTATGGATTTATGCTAGAATGCTTCTTTCATTAGCATAATGTTTTCGAGGTTCATACATATTGTAGCACGTAACAGTACTTCATTCCTTTTTATGGCTGAATAATATTCAATTGTATGGTATACCTCATTTACCTCATTTTGTTTATCAATTCATCAGTTGATGGACAATTTGGGTTGTTTCTAAAACAATCTATTGTGTAAAGTGCTCCTATAAACATGTGTGTGAAACTGTTTGAGTATCAGTTTTCAATTCTTTTGGGTATATATCTGGGAGAGGAATTGATGATCATATGGTAATTCCATCTTTAAATTTTGAGGAACTGCCAAACTGTTTTCTACAGCAGCTGAACCATTTTACATTCCCATCAGGAAAGTGTGAGGGTTCCAATTTCTCTACATCCTGACACTTGTTATTTTCCTTTTTTAAAAAAAAAAAATTGTAGCCATCCTAGTGGGTGTGACATGGTATCTCATGGTGGTTTTGATTTGTATTTCCCTAAAGACAAATGATATTGAGCATCTTTTTTGTTTTGTTTTGTTTTGAGCATCTTTTCTGGTTATTGGCCATTTGTATATCTTCTTTGGAGATATACAAATCTTGTTGAAGTCCTTTGCCCATCTTTTAATTGGGTTTGTCTTTTCCTGTTGAGTTTTAAGAGTTCTCTATATGTTCTAGAGACATGACCCTTATCAGATAAATAATGTGCAAATATTTTCTCCCATTCTGTAGGTTACCTTTTCACTTTCTTGATAATGCCCTTTGATGCACAAAAGTTTTTAATGAAGTCTAATATATCTATTTTTTTCTTTTGTTGCTCTAGGCGACTTGCCTAAGATCCCATTGCCAAATCCATGGTCATGAAGATTTGCTCCTATGTTTTAATGTAAAGCTTTATGGTTTTAGCTCTTACATTTATGTCATTGGTCCAACTTGAGTTAATTTTTTATATGGTGTGAGATAAGGGTCCAGCTTCATTTGTTTGTGTGTGAATATCCTGTTTTCCCAGCACCATTTTTTGAAGAGTCTATTCTTTCCCCATTGAATGGACTTGGCACCATTGTCAATAAACAATAGGTCATAAATGTTTGTTCCTGGATTCTCAATTCATTTCCATTGTCCTTAGTATCCTTATGCCAGTAACGCATTGTTTTGATTGCTGTAGCTTTGTAGTAAGTTTTGAAATACAGAAGTGTGAGACCTCTAACTTTATTCTTCTTTTACAAGATAATTTTGGCTATACAGGGAACCTTTAAGTTCCATATGAATTTGTGGATCAGCTTTTCCATTTCTTCCACAAAAAAAGCTGCTGGAATTCTGATAATGACTCTGCTGAATCTGTGAACATTTAGGATAGTTTTGACATCTAAACTATTAAGTCTTCCGATCATTTATTTAGGTCTTCTTTAATTTCCTTCAGCAATGTATTGTAGTTTCCCGTACATAAGTCTTTCACCTCACTAACTGAATTTATTCCTAGATATTTTATTCTTTAAACAGTGTTATAAATGGAACTGTTTTCTTGCTTTCCTTTTTGGATCATTCATTGCTTTGAAGAGAAATAACACTGACTTTTGCATGTTGATCTTCTACCCTGCAACTTTACTGAATTTGTTCATTAGCTCTAGTAGCTTTCCTATGGATTCTTTGGTGTGGTGGCTAATTTCATGTGTCAACTTGGCCAGATTATGGTGTCCAGTTGTTTGGTCAAGTAAGCACTGGCCAATTCTGAGGGTATTTCATGGATTCAAATCATTAGTCAGTTGATTGCACCTATAACTGATTACATCTACAATCAATAAAGGAGATTGTCTTCAGCATTGAGAGAAGTTTCATACAATTATTTGAAGGTTTTAAAGACAGAACTGATTATTTCAGCAATCAGAAAAAAGAATTTCTATCTCTACTTGAACCAGTCACCTTCTCTTGAGGAATTCAATAAAACCTTCATTGGCATTCCCAACTTGTGGCCTGCCCTATGGAATTTGGACTTGCCAATCCCTGTGATTGCAAGAGCCAATCCCTATAATATATCTCTTAATATATATAGTATCTATATAAAATATCTCTATATAGGGGCATGCCATCTATGAATAGAGATAGTTTTACTTCTTCCTTTCCAATCTGGATGCCTTTTTTCCACCTAATTATGCTGGCTAGAGCTTCCAGTTCAATGTTGAATAACAGTGGTGAAAGAGAGAGGGCATCCTTTTCTAGTTTCTGATTTTTGGGGAAACACTTTCAGTCTTTCACCATTGAATATGATATTAGCTGTGAGTTTTTTTAAAAACTGCCCTTTATTATTTTGGGGAAGTTCCCTACTATTATTACCTCTTTGAATGTTGTGGGGTGGTTTTTTTTTTTTTTTTAATCACAAAAGGATGCTGGGTTTTGTCAAATGCTTTTACTGCATCGAGATGGTCATTTTTTGGATCCCCCCTCAGCTATTGACACAGTGTTTCTTGGCTTGCCAGGTTCTTATGACAAATACCATATAATAGTTTGGCTTAAACAGCAAGCATTTATTAACTCATGATTTCTGAGGTTGGAAGTCCAAAATCAAAGTGTTGGCAAGACCATGCTTTCTTCCTGTCACTAGTGTTCTTGTGCTGCTTGCCGCCATCCTTGTGGTTCCTTGACTTGCGTCTTCACCTCCCATCACAGAGAGATCCCTCTCTCCTTGTGTCTGCTGACTTCTGGCTCCTCCCTGTGGCTTTCTTTGTATAAAGCTTCCAGTAATACAGATTAAGGCCCACCCTGATGCAGTTGACCACACCTTAACTAAAAATAATGTCTTCAAAAGTCCTATTTAAAAATATATCCATACAGGAATGTGAATTAAGATGAAAAACATGTGCTTGATGGAGTACACAAGTCAGTCTATCACATGGTTTATTACATTAATTGATTTTCATACATGAACCACCATTGCATCCTTGGGATAAATCCCGCTTGGTCATGGCATATAATCCTTTTAATAAACTGTCGAATTTCTTTTGTAAATATTTTGTTGAGGATTTTTGCATCTTTATTCATAAGGGATATTATACTGTAAGTTTCTTTTCTTGTGTTGTCTATATCTGGCTTTGGAATCAGGGTAATCCTGGTAGCTTAGAATGAGTTAGAAATTGTTTCCTCTTTTCCAGTTTTTTGAAAGAGTTTTAGAAGGATTGATGTTAGTTCTTCTTTGAAAGTTTGGTAGAATTCACCAGTATAGCCATCTGGTATTGAACTTTTCTTTGTTGGTAGGTTTTGTACTACTGATTCAATCTGTTGACTTGCTATTGGTCTTTTTGCGATTTTCTGTTTCTGTTTGAGCCAGTTTAGGTTAATTTTTTTTTCTAGGAATTTGTCCATTTCATCTAGATTATCTAATTTATTGGCATACAATTGTTCATAGTATGCAGACCCTTTTTATTTTTGTAATAAAAATCCCCGTCTTTCTTTATTTCAAGTATTTGTGTTTTCTCTCTTTTTATTCTTTCTCAGTCTCATTAAAGGTTTGTTAATTTTATCAATATTTTCAAAGAACCAAATTTTGGTTTTGTTGATTCTTTCTGTTGTTTCTGTATTCTTTATTTCACTTATCTCTGCTGTAATCCATTATTTCCTTCATCTTCTAACACTGGGTTTAGTTTGCTCTTCTTTTTCTAGTTCCTTAAGTTGTGAAGTAAGGTTACTGATTTGAGATTTTTCTTCCTTTTTAATATAGGTTTTCTCAGCTATAAATTTTGCTCTGTGCACTGAATTTGCTGTAACCCATGAGTTTTATGTTGTGTTTTTATTTTCATTCATTTCTATACATTCCTTCATTTCTATACAAATCCTTGTGATTTGTTCTTTGATCCATTGGTTGTTTAACAGTGTGCTGTTTAATTTCAACATATCTGTGAATTTTCCAGTTTGCTCTGTTCTTGATTTCTAGATTCTATTTGGTCAGAGAAGATGCTTTATATGATTTCACTCTTACAATTTATTTGAGGCTTGTTTTTATGAACTAATATATGTTCTATCCTGTAGAATGATCCACGTACACTTGAGAAAAATGTGAATTGTATCATTTTTGGGTGGTGTGTCCTAAATATGTCTGTTAGGTTGTACATAGTGTGGTATAAGTCCTCTGTTTTCTTATTGATCTCTGTCTGGATGTTTTATCCATTTTGAAAGTGGTGTGTTAAAGTCCCCAACTAATTATTGTAGAATGATCTATTTCTCCCTTGAATTCATCAACCTTTGCTCATACACCTTAAGGCTATGTTGTTAGGTGCATATATATTTACACACACCATATCTTCTTGATATACTGATACTTTTATTAATATATAATGTCCTTATTTGTTTCTTACAATGGCTTTTGATTTAAAGTCTAACCAGCTCTCTTTTGTTTACTATTTGCATAGAATATCTTTTTCCATCCTCTCTCTTTCAACCTGTTTTTGTCTTTGAATTTAAGATGAGTCTCTTATAAGCAATACATAGTTGGATCATGCTTTTTTATACGTTACTCTATCTCTGCTATTTGAATGAAGAGTTTAATACATTTACATGTAAAGCAATTACAGATAAGGCAGGACTTACTTCTGCTATTTTGCTATTTGTTTTGGGGTTTTTTTTGTATGTATTAAACCTTTATTATTCCTTATTTCCTCCATAATTAACTATTTTGCATTTAGTTGTACTTTTGTAATGAACTATCTTGGTTCCATTTTCTTTTGCATATATTGTTCATATATTTTCTTTGTGGTTAGCATGGGGATTACATTTAACACCTTAAATCTATAACAATCTAATTTGAATTAATACTAAATTAACATCAGTAGCCTACACAAACTTTAGTACAATATCATTCTTCCCCCACCCCAGTTAATGCTCTTCTTTTACCATACATCTTTATACATTGTTTGCCCAATAACATAGATTTATAACTATTTTCTATACATTTGTATTTTTACCATGTAAGAAATAAAAAGTGGTGTTACAAACCAACAAGGGCAACAATACTGGACTTATATTTACCAATGGAGTTACCTTTACTGGAGATCTTTGTTTCTTCATAGAACTTTGAGTTACATCTATGTCCTTTCAGTTACATCTATGCCCAGGCTGAAGGACTCTTTTTAGCATTTCTTGTAGGTAAGGTTAGTGATAATGAACTCCCTCAGCTTTTGTTTATCTTGGAATGCCTTTATTTCTCCCATATAATTGAAGGACAGTTTTGTCACATGTAGAATTCATATTTAACAGTTTTTCTTTCCCAACACTTAGAATATGTCATCTACTACCTTCTGGCCTACATGGTTTCTGATGAGAAATCAGCACCTAATTTCATTTATAATTCCTTGTGTATGATGAGTTGCTTCTCTCTTGCTAGTTTTAGGATCCTCTCTTTGTCTCTGGCCTTCAGCAGTTTGAATAAAATATGTCTTAGTGTGGATCTCTTTGAGTTTATCCTATTTGGAGTTCATTGAGCTTCTAGTACAGGGGTTCCTAACCTTTTTTGTTCCACGGACACTTTTGCCAGTCAGGTGAAAACCATGGGCCCCTTACTAAGTCCACACTATACCATATATTATTTAATAAATATATCACACCTGCACCAAAACATCCCCACAAGAATAATGTTTTGTTTTGTTCTGTTTTGTTTTCATTTAAATTTAAGCTCATGGATGCCTTGTTACGAAACCCTGATGTAGGATGTGTATATTTATGTCTTTCATCAAATTTGGGCATTTTCTACTATTATTTCTTCAAATGTCATACCTGCTCCCTTCTCTTTCTCTTCTTCTTCTGGGCCTCCCATAATTCATATGTTACTATCCTTGATGGTGTCCCACAGATCCCTGAGGTTCTGTTGACTTCTATTTATTCTTTTTACTTTCTGCCTTCAGACTATATTATTTCAATTGCCCTCTTTTCAAGTTTGCTGATTCTTTTTCTGCCTGTTCAAATTAGCTGTTGAACCACTCTAGTTAGCTTTCTTTATTTCAATTATTGTACTTTTCTGTTCCAGAATTTGTCTGGTCCCTTTTTAAAAACATAATTTGTATCTATTCATTGAAATTCTTATTTTGTTCATGTATCATTTTCCTTATTTACCTTACTTCTTTGATAACATTTTCCTTTAGCTTATTGAACTTATTTAGGAAAATTTAACTAATGTCTTTGACTAGTAATTCTTTTTCTGGGGTTCTTCAGGAATGGTTTCTGTCACTTTGTTTAGTTCCACTGAATGGGCCATCATTTCCTGTTTCTTTGTGTGCCTTGTGATTTTTTTTAAATTACTGTGTTAAAATATGCATAACATAAAAATCATTTTAACCATTTTTAAGTTTACAATTCTGTAACATTAAGTGCATTGACAATGTTATGTAACCTTCATCACTATCTATATCTAGAGTATTTTCATCATCCAAAACAGAAATGTGTACCAATCCATTACATTTGAGCCAAAATAACTTAAATATATATATATATATATATATATA
>JAQZBX010020971.1:0-32602 GCA_029593785.1 Cabassous unicinctus | reverse complement strand
AGATTAGAGCAGAAATAAATGAAAATGAGAACAGAAAAGCAATAGAGAAAATCAACAAAACCAAAAGCTGGTTCTTTGAGAAGATCAATAAAATTGACAAACCCCTCGCTAGATTAACAAAGAAAAAAAGAGAGACTATGCAAATAAATACAATCAGAAATGAAAGGGGGGAAATTACAAATGACCTCACAGAAATAAATTATAAGTTACTAGAAGATACAAGGTGGGTTCTGAATGGAAAATAATGCTTAATGTATGTAGCATTATTAATGAGTTTAATTGTAAAAGTGTAGAAATGAATACAGTTGAGAGTAACACATTATAATAAGTGTAACACTACTAATTTATAAATGTGGTTGTGGCTTAAAAGGGTAATATGTGGAAGTAAAGGTCAACTGAAAGCAAAGTAGAGAGTAAAGTAAGGTATGTATTGCATAGTGATGTTGGTGGTGAAATTCTGTTTCCTATAAATATAAGAATGCTCTTCTTTTAGAAAGTGCTAAGAATATTGTGATATATGGGAAAATTAGAACTAATGTTGCTTATGGACAATAGGTAACAATAATATTGTAATATTTTGCAGCAATGGTAAGAAGATATTTTTCTCAATACTAAGGGATAATTATAAGGGCATAAAAGGGGGTATGGGGTTTTTGCTTTTGTAATAATGAAAATGTTCTAAAATTGATCAAGATGTTGACAGCACAACTCTATGATAAAAATGAAAGCCACTGAGCAGACACTTTAAATGGATTGTACAAAGCCTGAGACTGTATAAAGCAAGGAATCCAGTGGTGGATGATGGACTGTGGTTAACAGGACAAATATGAGAATGTTTTCTCATGAACAATAACAAATATATAATACCAAAAATAAGGTGTTAACAGTTGGGTGGATGGGGGAAAAATACACTAAATTTAAGATATTGGCTATAGTTAGTAGTAATATTTTGATGATGCTATTTCAAAGTTTGTAACAAATGTTTCCCAACAATGTAAGGTGTTGGTGGTGGGAAGATATATGGGAGGGTTGCATGGTGATATGCACGTTTTGTTGGTAAATTTTAAAAAAAATTTTATACACTTATTGTTTAGTTATGTACATGTATGAATGATAGAATTCCATAAAATTAAAAAAAATAATAAAAGTGTTAGCCAAAGCCACAAAATTAGTCAAAGTATCTGAAGAAAAGACAGCGAACAATGATGTATATTTACAAAACCCATCATGCTGTTCAAAGCTTCTTAAACTCTGAATTTATTCAATATATCTCTTCCAGCCAATTGACTTCCTATGAATTCCATTTACACTCACATTCAAATTCAATCTTGGATAGATGCAATACCCTTAACCATGACACCCTATTTCTTTGCTGGCTGAAGGAGCACTTCATAACTGTGAGCTAATTACCTCTTGGTTAGTGACTCCCCATCTTGACTAACAAGAAATACCACTTCAGAATCCTGGCCTTATCCTCTTTGTTGACAGGTATTATATCCATGGAATTAAAGGAAAATTTCAACCTGGAAGTCACAACACAATTTGAAATAATTGACCAAGGTAACTTATCTCAATTTACCTGAGCCTAACAAGCAGAACTATACACTTCACTAGAGCTTATATACTGACATCACAACATTTATAATGACAGCAAATGTGCTTTCAGAATGGTCCATGATTTTAGAAACAGAAGAGTGCCCTTACCTCCACTGAATGCCCTATAAAGAAAGGACAACTATTTAGTAACATACTAAATGCCATCTTACAGTTTCAACCTATTGCTATTATTAAAATTGAGGCTTGGCCTCCCTGGCACTGAGGGATTCCTACCAAGCACCAACTACCAATACAACTGGAAAAAGACCTTGGCCAAATGGAATCTGTTGAGCTGGATGTAGTTCTCAGAAAACCATGAACCTTGATGGCTGAAAACAGGTGTAACCATCCTGACTCAAGAACACTCAACATGATGTTCTATACCCCTCATTGTTATTGAGGAAATTGTCTTAAAATAATCTTGTGTATGCAAATGAACATCCTATTTTTCATGACGATGTTATTAACAAAATTTGACACACAATTTATAGTAAAAGCATAACCACTTTAAAATTACTCTAGCATTGTTTGAAATGCTATAATAAATTACTAAAGCATCACATATGGGATATAAAAGGACACCAGAATAAAGTTTTAACATCAGCATCAAAAGAACTGTTTGTCTCCTTTTTGTATGTGCCCTTGTCTTTCAGGGCAAGACAGCATCCCACTTGTGAGTTTCCACAACCAAAAGGGTGAAAAGGTAAAGACAAATGAGTTTATATGAGTAAGAGACTTCAAAGTGAGTTGGAAGGTCATTCCAAAGGCTACACTTATGCACGTTTCAGCAGGATCTCATTGACTGCAAAAGTAGATATTACCTGAAATAATGGGGCTCCTGACAGCTCTGTAAGGCATCCAGACACTATAGACTGGCAGATAGCTCAGGAGTTTGGTACCTTGCCAGTGGGCCCTACTTCAGAATTTATGCTCCCAAGGGTGACAGATTTGTACTCAGTTGTGGTTTCCCTACACATGGCTCTTCTGTTCTTCTATTTGAACCTATAATAAGTGCTAGAGTTGATAGATGTATGTCCAAGAGACTTAAATTTTGGGCTGTCCATGTGCCAGCTGGGCCTCAAATCTCAACAGAGTTGCAATACCTAATCTCCAGTTCATTAGTCTCACCCAGGACAACTAACAAAGAGGTGATGATGGATAACTACTGAAGGAGTTCAATTAAAGGCCATGACTTGTAACAGAAAGCAGGCTGCCTTGGTATGTATGGGACAGGCGTCTCTAGTCACAAGACACTAAGATAAGAGCTGGTACAAGCCTGGTGTAGAAGCATTCTGTGCTTCAAGGAGTGTATCTGGTAAATGTCAGATAATGATTAACAAGGTCTGTTGTGTGCAGGAATGTAAGGAGAGATGAACCATTAACCCTAAAGACTTGCTGACTTTAGTAACGTCTAACCCGGCACGTATCTACTACCTTGGCACATGTGCACGCATATTTTCTTTGTTTTAAATCTAAATAAAAGCCACAATGTTTTATGCAGTGGCACTCTCCTCCCCTTGGATGGAGTGTCCCCTGACCCCAGCTATTTCTTGTTTCTTTCCCATCCGTGGGACCATGTTCATGGACCTAGTTCCTGAACATCTACATTTGGCAACCGAACAGGGATGCGAAAAAGCAACCTTTCTTTCAGTCAGTGCACAGCAAACCAAGGAGCTCCTGATGAGCGGATTAAAAAAAAAAAAAAAGGTAAGTTACATCCTTGGGGTCATCAGGGAAAGGGGAATCAGCAGTCAAACTTTGAAGAGTTCTCTAGAGT
The DNA here is from genome assembly GCA_029593785.1 of Cabassous unicinctus. Lineage (NCBI taxonomy): Eukaryota > Metazoa > Chordata > Mammalia > Cingulata > Chlamyphoridae > Cabassous > Cabassous unicinctus. Next base: position 29,229 of record JAQZBX010020971.1, on the reverse strand, counting down.
GTTAAAAATTCTATTAAATGCACTGGTGTGACTATTAAATCCTCAGCTTTTGAGGAAATTTTTTCTCTTGTACAGAAATATTGTTACTGGTTTCAGCTGCAAGGGTGGAATATTTTAAATCTGAAACAATGGAAATTAGTGATAAAAGCCTTATGGCAAGCATATCAGAAGGGAAAGTCCATTCCTTTTCATGTTTGGTCTCTTTGCAATCTTATTACTCTGGTCCTTGAGCCTCTTCAAACAGAATCTAGTGAGCCCTCCGAAAATGAGAAGGTGGAGGATTCTGTACCTGATCAGCTTGAGGCCAATTTACATTTGTATAACGATGAGTATTCTGAAAGTGACCATCCAGAGCCTCCTACAGAGGCTTGTGTTGCCGTGGCTACCACAAGGGGTCACTACAGCACTTTTCTAGCTATTACTAACCCTTCAGCTCCAGCTGTTGATGTTCACCCTTCAATTCCAACTGCAGATGTTGATGTGCCTAAAGACACTTCATTTAACCCACCATTTGCCCCAGCATTTAACCCTCAGTCAAGTTCCCTAAACCCTTTTTTTGAACCATCTTTAGATCCTCCTAAAGCATCTGTGAAAATTCCTTTACCACAGACTGCACTCATGAAAAGCATAGCACAAGGAAGTAAAGCAGGTGATCCTGAAGCTTTGCAGCTTCTTTCAAGTTGCAGAATCTGTTTTAACTGTGGAAAGGCCTGGTCATTATCAAAAACATTGTAAAAAGAAGCTCTTTCCAACAGCACCACCTGTTCAAAATTCACAATGTATTAATCATAATTCCCCCCCACAAATTCTTGGCAAACTTACATGTGGCCACCTTGAGAAGTGCCGGCCTATACTTTGCCACTACCAAAAAATTAATACTTGAGAAACAAAATAAAGCCTGTCTAACCAATTCAAGATCATAAGGGACTATTCCAAACAATTTAGTAAGATTAATATTAGAAAGATCTAGCATTAGTTGCAGGGGCATCATTCTTTTGCAAAAGAATTAACTAAAATAAGGAAAACATTCCAGCAGCAACTTTGTAAACATTCCTATTGCCTACAATATGATAAGGCTGTGGGATTGATAGAGGCTAATAAAATTAAATCACTGGAAAAGTAAGAAAACTTAGTGATACCGTTTCCAGAAAAATTCTCAAAAGCAGTAAAATAAAAAATGTATGTTTCTATTGATGTGTTGTATTTGTTTTGTGTTCATCTGTTTTTCAGTGTCAGTGTATATTTTGATATCTCCAGATGGTAATATTAAATTGATAAATGAAAATTATTATAACAGCTCTATTCAAATGGCCAAAATTAAATAAGCACTTATATTAAAAACTAAATATGGGTGTTAATTAAAAATAATAAAAATAGTTATAATCAAATTAAATCATTATTCTAACAAATTTGTTTAATATTGATGGTAATTGTATGTTGTCCAAAGTTTGCTTGGAAACAGTTTCTAAAATCATTGTGGTAACTTAAGTATGGATGGTATATAGAATGTGCTTTTATTATTAAGGAAAAGAAAGTAAATTTATCCTAAGATAAAATGAATAGTTATTAAAACAAAGTTAAAGTTTTATTCTTTCTCAAAGTTTCTATTGTCATTAATTTGTTTTAGTAAAAGTTTACACAGAGTTTTTCTCCTGAATAATCAGTATGCAAAAAAGAAAGTCTGTTTTTATCAAAGTAGCTTCTTATACTTTAACCTTATCATTTCCTTGAAGAAACAAATGTTATCACTTTTAAAAGAACATAATGTTCAAACTTGCTTTCTCAAAAAGTAGGTTTTTATTTCAAACTGTTACAAATGATTTGGTCTTTTACCTAGAAAAAGGTAAAATACTAAAAATAGTTAATTTCATGTGATATATTATAAGCTGAATAAAGTATTTAAAACTGTTGTACAATTAAAAGAAATTTTCTAACCTTATGACAATTAAAATTGTATGAATGAAAAGTTCATATGAATACTTTAAAAATGTATAAAATTCCTGAAAATTTAATAATGTGTCAGTATAATATTAAATAAAAGTATAATGTTATTAATCATAATTTTAATTATTTTAAAATAAAATTATAATATGTGTCACAAAATCTACCTCCCTCCCAAAAAATCAAAAGGCAGATGCTTTAACTTAAGTTTATCTGATTTACCCCACTTCTGCTAAAAAAAACACAAGTCTATAACTACAAAAAGAAAGCAGCCATTAGGGGCTGCCAAGGCTAAGACATAATAGTAAATTATAGCAAATTAAAATAACACCACTGCAATATGCAGCAGTCCCAAATATTACCAGTTTGTTACACAAAAAAATCTTCTTAAACAATTCAGGCCAGCCCACATTCCCCTTTCTCTAAAATAGCCAACAATAAATCAAATTTATATTCAACATTGTGAGCTACAGCCCCAATTCTAATTATAATGTTTACAGCAAAACCAATGCAGGTATTAAAATTACAAGTTAATGTATTGCCCCACAGCCCAAATAGGAAATAATAACTTGTTTTTACCTGTGCCACAAACTATACAAAATAAAGAAATTAAAGTCATTCTAATCATGCTACTATGAATCTTAAATGCATGAAAAATAAAAGTTTATTCATTGGATGTCTGCTGCTTAAAAGTCTTATTTTTTTGTTGTTATATAATCTACTGTAGTTATGAATTATGTATAAGATACTTAAATACTAATCAAAACTTTAATGCACTACATTGCATACTTAAGTAATTTAATAACTTGTTTGTTACACATAAATGTATTTTATTATAAGTATATGTAAATCAACATTTTTTATATTTCAGGAAAAATAATGGAAACTAAAATAGTAAGGACATCAATGATGCTTTGTAAAAAATTAAAAAAGATAAAGTACATTTCAAAATGTGTTGTATTCCTCCCTGGAGGAATTGGCCACTCTCACAGAGACTAATGCATATACCGTAAAATCTGCTGCCCAAGGAGTGTTTTGTTCCTTCCTGGGGAGGCTGGCCCCTTCCTCAGGAATTATGAAAATACTCACAAGTTGGCATCTATGGTATCATATTCATTAATCCTAAACACAGTCAACCAAAACTCTAGTATCAGTTGCTAATTCAACATTTCCCAGCTAAAAGCTAAATATTGGTAAGTATATATATAAAACTGCTCTATTTATCTGTCATTCTGTAAATTTGTTCAATATTAACGTAATCTTTTAATTGATTATGTTATTCATGTTTCTCACTCTAATTGTCAGTATAAGCTTATTAAACTAAATATACATATTAACATTTATCTTGTATCTATCCAGGACTCTAGCCAACAATAAACCAAGTATATCAGTGTGTCCTCTGATTTGGTAAGCCTGTGAATGTATGTATACATATTATAAAAGTTTGGAATATAACATTTAAACCCCTGTTTATAAATAATCCTTCACTTATTTTATATTCTTTCAATTATTAACAAAAATACATTAACTATATATCAATCAAAGGTCCTGCCACAAGAAATGTTCAATACACCCACCATGTGTCAATATTATGTCTTTAAGACTTTATGCCTTACTCATTCTTCCTTCCCACAAGCATGTGTTTACACTCCTTGCAGCCCCCTCAAAAACACATTTAACACAACTCTATAAACATCTCCCACTTTCTCTTACCCAAGCAAATAACCCCAAGGGTCAAGCTATTGTTGAAAAAAGTAATCACATCCTAAAATTGATGTTACAAAAACAAAAGGCGGAAATGGTGAGGTGCAGGAACGATTATATCAAGCATTATTTATGATAAATTTTCTTAACCGGAGGTCAGAATCAGATACATTAGCAGCAGAATGTTTCTGGCAAAAATCAGGCAAAAATACAGAAACAAATATTAGACAACCAGTTTATTGGAAGAATGAAGATAATAATCAATGGGAAAAGGCAGAAGTTAAGATATAGGGTTGAGGTTTTGCTCTTATCATTACAGATATAGGAGACCAGCTTTGGATCCCATCCAGATGTCTGAAACCTAGGCATAAACAACAAGAGAAGTTGAAATGATAAGGAGCAGCATTTGTCTGAGTTACCCCAACAGACTTCTACTCCCACCTGGGGGTCAGCAGAAAAAGCTGACACAAGAAACAGAAAAGATGGTAACTTCTAAAAGGCAAAATGTCACTCTAACACATTTTTTCCTTGCTATGCTTACCTTGACCAGCACAGCAGTCAGTAGTGCACCATCACATAATTATACATGTTGGGCTTTTATTACTAATCCACCCCCTCTGGAATTGTTGACCTGCGGGGGACGAATCCGATTCAGTTTATATTAATCAGTCCTTCATTTTCCTGGGCCTGTTGATTCTCAACTTCCTTGAAAACCTGAGGAGGAAGGGAAATTTATTGAAAATTTAACCTTGCCTTTTCTTGAACAACCTATTTGTATAGGATCCATCCATAAATGTATACAGCTCCAAATCGCAGTGTGGTTATAACTGAAAGAAATCAAAATAAAATTTATATTCTTATATTCCCTTCTCTACCCTATTGACCAAAGATATGATAAATCATACATGTCCAGTATCAAATAGATTACAAAGTGAGAAATTGCTTACATGCCTAGGTTCATATGAGGCTGTGCTCTTTAATGATTCCTATGGAATTGTAAAGGATTGGGCCCTTATAGGGATACCAAAACCTAATGTAAACACAGCCATAAATTGGACAATCAATAATTCAACAAAAACAACTAATGAAAGCTATCATTATTTTTGGAATTTTGGGAATGTCATTAGTACAAATACATCACTAAATTGGACTTATCAGGGAAGATTTATCCCACAAACATGGGACACTAAATTTGACAAAACTCAAAATTATTTGTGGAAATTATTTTGGGGAACTGGCCCAATTTTTGAATGGCAAGGCAATAAAACTAATATTACCAGTTTAAAAAGAAAATCAACTCAATTTCTTACAGTATGTGTATGAGATTCTATAGTTTTTATCATTGGAAAAGTAACTTTTGGTGAAAGTAACGTTAGCTGCTCCAATTGCTCTTTATTTACATGTCTTAAGAATTCATATTTGCAGGAAAATCAAACTTATTTTATAACAAGAGGAAGAAAAGGGCTATGGTTACTGGTTGGATGACCAGACATTGGCAACAGTCTCCAGAATCCCAGTTACTGTGGCACTTCCTCGACCATTATTTTAAAAGAACTAAAAGACTGATTGGACTTTTAATAGCAGGAATTTTGTAACTGATTGGCATCATAACTGCCACAACCATCACTGGCACAGCCCTGCATCAAGGAGTCCAGACTCAACAATATGTTAAGGACTGGCATAAAAATGCAAATGAGATGTGGCATAGCCAGTCTCACATTAATATAGAACTGAATAATCATATGAATTATCTGGAAACAACTATTATATATTTGGTTAATCAAATCTATAATTTAAACTTGTTAAGAGCTCTTAAATGTGATTGGAATGAAAGTTCTTCTTGTATTACTCCTTTGCCTTATAATAACAGTGAGCACGATTGGGAAGAAGTAAAAAAATCATTTGATTGGATATTAGCATAATATTTCTTTACATATTTTAGAATTGCAAAGAAAGCATTGACCATGTCTCAAAATGAATTGAAAGAAACCCCTGGTGCAGAATTTTGGAATGAATTGTCTGAAAATTTAAATACTGTCAATCCGTTTCACTAGTGGAAACAAAAAACTGTTCAAATATTATTTTGAATTGGATTCGGAATTATCATTTTATGCATTTTAATTGTTTGTATTTTCAAGGGTAGAATAATAACATATTCATAGAAAAAATGAAAAATTAGATCAGATAAATACATTTATGTTCAGAAACTTAGCCATGGAAAACTAATTTTACATTATTTATGATAGAAAGGCACATTATTTAAGTCCCAAGGCAGTTAGATATCACCAGGGTGTAGGAAGCTTAAAAGTCTTGGAATGGACAAGATGGAAATATTGAAGGCTAAGTTAGGCTGAGAATGAATCTATTCTATTTGTCTTCCTTCTTTTTTTACACTGTTCCTATTCAAAGTTCTCCACTTCATACTTTAACTGTTTCTAATTTTCTGTTGAGAAGGAATATTTAGACAGTTTTACACTATTCTACTGTTTTCTAAAAGAATTTTGTAAGGCCTATGATCATGATTATGTAAACAATCTATCCTAAATATTTCAAAGTATCCTTTCTTTTTCACCACCATGTAAATTTATTATTCCAATGGCACTAATACATCTGAAAAATATGGAATGCTTCACAAATTTATGTCTCATCCTTGTGCAGGGGCCATGTTAATCTCTATATCGTTCCAATTTTAGTATATGTGCTGCTGAAATGAGCACTCAAAGTATTCTTAATTTTTACTAGTTTTTTTGTTTACTCTCTACATAAACCATCAAATTTCTCAGAAACTATGATTTTTACTAAATGTCTCTGATAACTCTTTTCATCTGAAATTCCACAAGAAACTTATTTTATGTTCTGATGTATTTAATATAAATTGAACCAACATCTCATCATCTGAATTGGGGCATCATAAGGATAAGAGGACTACCAGCTCTTTTTCTAACCTTCAGATTCATTTTGTTCACATACTATAGTCCCAGTGATTAGTATGGGACCTAACATGCACCTTGCACCTAACATGCAAGGGTGAAGTGCATAGTACATTATAGAGGCTGAGTTTAAGTTCTGGATTCAGAAATAAATTTTTATGTTGATCTAGTTGTGTGAACTTGGATGTGAACTATATAAAATTCCTAGTTAAAGTTTTGGCATAGTATAAAGTAAGTGTTTCATGTGTGGTTGTAGTAGATGTTCTTGTTACCAGGATCTCAGTCAACTTATATGCCATCCCCATAGCAGGTGAGCATTGCAGATAGTTAGAGGTGGTATCCAGCCTCTCTGACTTTGAAGTTCAAGTTTAAACCACTGTGCTGCTCTCTGGGAGAAGCAGCAGCAACTCTGCTCATAATTAATGAAGCACAGGTGTGTGCTTCCCTCATCAGCCACATTTTGGTGAAGAGAGAAGGATGTTGGTTATTTTCTCCCTGAAAGTAACTATGGGCTTGGCAGGATTTTTTAGAGGTGAGAATGACTTCATCATTACCTCTAAAGCGAGGAAGAACCTTGACGACCCATTGGCTGACTCCAGTCTTTGTATATCGTCAAAGACTACCAGTAGTACCATTCTTTTTGTGCATATGACTTTTTGTTTGGATTCCCAAAGTTTTAAAATTGAATTCCCCAAACATTTTAGCTCTTTTGAGTTGGTTTCCTTATTCTTATTCATTTCCAAATCCCTATTGTAAATTCTATGATAAATTTGTGAGAAAACATATGTCAAATATCGTACAGTACCACAATTACACCAAGAATATGAGGATTGGATGGATGCATATTTTACCTATACCTATTTCATTTTTCCAACTGCTGAAACTAACTCAGTCATGGCATTCTTGTTTGATTCTCCTTTTCTTTGTATAAGCATTATTGAAATCTCCTCCTTACTCCAACATGGAAATATGCTTCTCTCAGTCTCTCCCTGAAACTCATACACATTACAAAGCTTTAATTGAATTTATCTGTGGTTCCAACTTGAGAGATTTATACAAGAGAATCTTTAGGCTTTGAATCTAAGTGTACAGTAGCTGTAGTACATGTTGTCCAATCATATTTTGAAGTTTTTGTGCAATTTTGCACTACTGTCCATAATACATCAAATTTCAAATGTTTATATTGCTAACTATTTTTTTTTCTTTTCTCTTTATTGGTCATGCTAAAGGTTCCTGGCTTTTACTAATTTTTTCAAAGAAACAATTTTGGATTTGTTGATATTCACTATTAAGGACTAACGCATTTCTCCTTTCCTTTTTAAATTATATCCTTTTCTCAGTATGGTTTGGATTTAATTTGCTTTTATGTTACTAAATCTTGATACCTAAAAAACTTGGATGATTAATTACTAAATTTCCTTGTTTTTTTTTCATATCTTAGTGATTAGAAATTTATGTATCCATAGATTTTTAAATGATACCAAGGGGAAATTGTATTGCAGCAAATAAATTCAGCAAATTAAATACAATGTAAAACCTACTTTCAATGATGTAAGATACAAAAGGTCATTAAAAATAAATAATGGATAATCTCACTAATAATAATAATAACTAGATTCAGGGCTTTTTTTGCATGTAAAATCTACCTACCATGAAATCAAATGTTCAAATTGCTTAACTATAGCATTCCATTATATAGTAAAGAAAAAATAATACCAAATTATATAAAAATACTTGACGATCTCATCTTTTAGACCAGCATTTCTCTTCTAATTATAAATTTTAGTGGCTTCTATACATTCCTTCAGATTTTCTGCATGTATGATCATATCATTTCTAATACATATAATTTTATTTCTTATCTAATCTGGGTGGCCTTTTTTTTTTTTTAAATGAGTGAGTTTAGCAGGGTTTCAAAATAATTTCAATATACAAACATGAATATTCATTTGGGACTAAAAAAAATCAGGAATTAGAATTTTAAATTATCACTTTTATCTTCCTAAGGCTGCTATAGCAAAGTACCACAAAATAGGTTGCAAATAACAATGAAAATTTATTATCTAAAATTTCTTGAGGCTCAAAGTTCAAAACCAATTTATCATTGAGGCCATGCTCCCTCAGAAAGCTTAGATGAGGGTATTTCCCCAAATCCTCTAGCTTCTTGGGGTTACTAGACATCCCTAGTGTACTATATGTTGCAGATGCATCATTACATTATTTGCTTCCATCTTCACATAACTTTCTTCCCCTTTTCAGACTCTATGATCAAATTTTCCTCTTTGTATAATGAGGTCATATTAGATTAAGCCCAGTCTAATCCACATTTATTTCATCTTAAGTAGTGATATCTTCAAAAACCTTATTTACAAACAAGGTGACATTCACAGGAGCAGGGGTTAGGACTTGAATGTAACTTGGGAGGGGACATGACTCATCCCAAAAAAGCATTTATAACAGCATCAAAATAAGAAATACATATGGATAATTGTGACATGGTATGGTGCAAGACATGTACATTAACAACATAATTATGTTGAGAGATTAGAAAGACCTTAACAAAAAGAAAGGAATGTTGGGGAAGCGGGAGTGGCTCAGTCGATAGAGCCCCCATTTACCATATGGGAGGCCCCAGGTTCGCTTCCCGGGGCTTCCTTGTGAGGGAAGGCCGGCCCGTGCAGCCTAGTGGGCTGATGCAGCAAGCCCTCACAACAGGAAGTGGGTGTGGCTCTACTGATAGAGCCCCCATTTACCATGTGTGAAGCCCTGGGTTCGCTTTCCAGGGCCTCCTTGTGAGGGCAGGCCAGGCCGCATGGCATGAGGGGCTGATGCAGCGGGACCTCACAGTGAGGGGAAGATAAGCAGACACAGAGAAGACACACAGCGAATGGACACAGCAAGCACAAGCAGCAAGGGAGGGATAAATAAATAAATAAATAAATAAATAAATAAAATCTTAAAAAAAAAAAGAAAGGAAAGTTTTATTCAGAGTTGGATACTGAAACATTATTATAAAGATTTCAATTCTTTCTGACTTAATCTCCAGGTTAATGAAATCCCAAACAAATTCTAACCTGGTAATTTTTAATAAATTCACAACCTGATTTTAACATTCCTATGTAAATGAAATGAATCTAGATTAGTTTGCAACTTTAAAAAAACAAATTTGAAGAATTTACAATACCTGATATCAAGGTATATTATAAAGATACAGTAAACAAAATGATGTAGTGTTTTCATACAGATAGACAATTAGTCAATGTAACAGAGCTGTACATATATGCTCAACTAAATCTCAACAAAGTCTTTTTGCAATTCAGTGGAGCAAGGAGAGTCTTTGCAATAATTAGTGATGGAATATTTGGACATTCATTTGTACAAAACTAAACTTTGAGTACTACTTCAGATATTGTAGAAAATAATTTGAAAGTGGATCTTAAAACAATATGCAAAAGCAAAAGTACAAAATGTTTTAAAAAAAGGAGTAGAAAAACTTTTTTATCTTGGATTGGGCAAAATGTTCTTAAATACAATTCCAAAAGTATGCTCTTTAGTATATATTTATGAATTTAGTCTCATCAAAATTAAAAGTTTTGCAACAAAACCAATAGCAATGACAGAGATGAATCAGGATTGAGTAGGTAATGTTACACTTTGCACATGAGTTATCTGCATACATTTCTAGTGAGTATGAGTGCATTTGTGGGGAAGGATGGTAGGAAGTATGAGCAGCTACTTTCTATGTATCAGTCCAGGCCAGCTTGAGAGAGTGGTCAGCCTTAGGCATGATGATGTTATGAATGCTTAGTCAGATATTGGGTTCTTCTCTCCTTCATTGTGAAGGGCTATAATTCTCCATTATCTCAGGTTTCTTAACTTTCAGGAAGCCTAAAAGCAAGAATTTAACTTAGAATTAACCATTTATTTCACTTAAAGAAAGACACAAAGTCCTGATCTGCTGCTTACTCACTGTTTCAGCTGATTTTAGCCTCTGGAAACTTCAGTGTCCTTCTCTAAATAATAGAACTTATAATAATTATTTTAAAATGTGCATTATTATGAGATTGATATAATGATATATTCAATCAAATGATATATTCAAATATATTCAAATTGATATAATGAACTTAAATTGCCCAATATTTACTCCCTAAAGTGTTATCATTATAATTTTTTAAAAAGTTGATATGAACTCCAAAATTTACTATGAAATACTGATTTCATTAAAAATTTTTTAATAGGGAACATGTGGGTTTACAGAAAAACCATACGTAAAATACAGGATTCCCATATACAAACCTATTATTTACAGCTTGTACTGGTATAGAATATTTGTTACAATTGATGAAAGTACATTTTTATAATTGTGTTAGCAACTAGAGCCCATGGTTAACCTAGTTTTTACTGTTTGTATAGTGCAGTTCCATTTTAAAAAAAGAATGAAGTTGGAGGACTCACAATTCTAGATCCTAAAATTTATTAGAATGCCATCATAATCAAAACAGCAATGTACCGGCACAAGGAAAGCCATATAGACCAATGAAATAAAATTGAGAAATCAACCCTCACATTTATAAGCAATTGATTTTTGACAAGTGGTCAAAGATGACTCAATTGGAAAAGAAAATCTCTTTAAAAAATGGACCTCCATTTCCAAAAAAAAAACAAACAAAAAAACAAACAAACAAGGACCCGTATCTCATGCCTAATACAAAAATATTTTTTTTAAAAATCTCAACTCAAAATTGATCAGAGACCTAATTATAAGAGCCAGAACTATAAAACTCATAGAAGAACACATAGGAAAACATCTTTAGCACCATGTATTAAGCAATGGTTTCTGACTAAATCCAAAGTACAAGCAACAGAAGAAGAAAAAATGAATGGGACATCATCAAAATGAGAAAATTTTGCACCTCACAGGACTTTTCCATGAATGTACAACAACAAACTACACAATGGGAGAAATTATTTAGAAACCACATATTCCAGAAAGGTTTAATATCCACAATATATAAAGAAATCCTTCAACTTAAAAAAAAAGTAAACAACCTGATTTAAAAAAATGAGCTAAGGACTTGAACATACATTTCTCCAAAGAAGATACACAAATGGCCAGATATCACATGAAAAGAAGTTCAACATCTTTAGGTATCAAGGAAATGCAACAAGTTACACACTTACCTAAGAAGATACAGATGGATCTTTTTAAATTTTAGGATGACAGGTTGTTTTGAAAGGGAGAAAATTCATCTTTATTTTTTACATTCAATCATAAATAGGCTTATTCCTTCACAAGTTTATGGAGGAAGATACATAGGCTCCAGAAAGGGACTCAATGAAATTCACTGCAAACAATTTGATTTCATTAATTTTAACTCTACTCTTTCAAATAGAATTCTGCTTATAAATATTACACAATTGAAACTATAGTGTACTAAACATTTCCATGGAAATTAAATTATCCTCATGCTGCAAGAAAAATTTTAGTCCCAAAATGAAATTAAGTGGAATATATGTAAATAGCATATAGCCACTTTAATGCATGATTAGTGGAACTCTCTCTAAACCAAGGTGGCATGGGTTATTCACTGACCATCAAGTCTGAGTGGATTTCAGATTATGTTTAGGCTGCATCAGGAATTCTGGTAATCTTCTCCAACAGAAAAATCTGAAGTAAATGAAGAAAAATACAAACCAGTAATTTAAACACAGGTATGTTAAATATTTGGATATCTCAAAATGCCTAAGAACTGTCTAAACCAGTAATTTAACACAGGTATGTTAAATATTTGGATACCTCAAAATGCCTAAGAACTGTCTAAGAGTTTGCAATTGGAGTGGACTTTAAATATCCACTACACCTATCAGAGATGCAAAGAGAAATAAATCTCTATTCTGCAGAAATAGCATAAAATAAATGACTCCTGGGCTGAAATACTCTGTCCTAGGAGTCTTCTGTTTTATGTGTATGAATGAATGAAATTTGTTTGGAAAAGCACAATATGAACTTAGGTGACAAGGCAAAAATTAATAGTTTTGAAAGCCCTTAGGAATTATTTTCCCTGAGCAATCTAAACATATCATCCCCAAATGCTCCTAAGTCACAGTCCACATTAATATCCCTTGCACCTCTTGGCAATTACTTTACAAATTTGCTTAGACTCAGCTCAGGCACTGATTCTCTGGAGGTGCCAAAATGTTAACATGAGAAACATAGGAGTTCAGGAAACTCTGATAGCTCTGTGCTTATCTTTCTCAAGAATAGGAAGAAAGATGAATGGTAGCAGGTTAGCTGCCAGGAAAATTTGTGCTGAGCAGAGCACCAAAGATAGGCAATGCTGTCCAAATTTGACCATTATCAAGAGTAACCTAGTTAAGTAGAAGGAGATAGAATAATAAAATCAATGACTTGCAAAATCATGACTGAGACCAGTTATTTGTTGTGGGGGACTTACATTTCTGGAAGAAATGGTTAAGAATGTATATAAAATTTCTAGCAAGAACCATAAAATATAGACAATTCAAACAAATCTAGGCAATTCAAGAGTTAAATATTTCATTTACAAATTGTCATCACAAACTTAAATGAAAGTGTATATTAAAAATTGTTCTAATATATGAAGTATAAATAGGAGAAATTAATGAAATTGCAGTTTATTTCTCAGAATTTAGTCAATAATTGATGATCATTTTATTTTTTAGGCTATAAGTTTCAACCATTCTTTGCTACTCGGTATATGTAAAGCATCATTGGTTTAGCATGTCCAGTTGACAAAGTTTCCCCACAAAGCAAAAAAATAAATAAACTTCACAAACTGAAAGTTCACAGAATAAGTGAGGTGCTTCAAAACTTTTAATTTGTGTCAAAAGATTACCAGAAAATTAAAAGACACCCTCCATTCATGCTGAAAGATGGAAATTTTTCTCCATTGATTAGGCAATCCAATTTAAAATATACAAAAACTTTTATTTTAATTGAGTAAATTAAATGTGTTGTTATCAAAATAATATAATTAACAGTAATAACATGTTTTCTTTATGATCAAACTGACTTTTAAAATATTCTTTAATCACAGTTGAATAAAATGTGTACTTAATTCTACTATAAAATTATTTCACAAAAAATATGTAAAATAAAACACATCATAAAAACTCAGCTTAAATCCATGAATAAATAATAATTAATATTAAAATTCTGTGCATAAAAATCCATTTTTAATATTTTCTATTACCTTTATATATTGATATGTTTCATCACATTTTTTTTTCTTTTCAGACTCTCAACACACTTGTGCAAAATATACACCAAACTGAAATACATGGAAAGTCACAGAAGCATCTCTGAATTCATTCTTTTGGGCCTTTCTTATGATGAAAACAGACAAATGTTTTGCATTGTGCTCTTTTTATTCTGTTATGTTTCCTCCTTGGTAAGAAACCTCCAGATTGTTTTGTCCATTTGATGCAGCTTCCTTTATTACCAATCCATGTACTATTTCCTCAGCCATTTATCCCCTGTGGACATCTGCTACACCTCTAATGTTGCACTCACACTGATCGGTGACTTGTTAATTGGGACAAACCCATGTCCTATGGAAACTGCATGTTGCAGGTCTTTACCATGCCCTTCTTTGAAAAATATTCTATGATAATGTTATTACACATTTCACAACTACCAGTTGGACACATAGTGACACATGTTCTTGATAATGAGAAGTTAAAATCTACAATGTAAATAAACATTTTAATATTGATAGATTTTTACCTATATAACATTTAGTGGCATTCAAAATTGTGCAATGTAGCAACTAGTATAGTAGAATCTGATTTAAATCTGTTTTATTCTTGTCTGAATTTCTGTTAAAAATAAGTAGTGAATACAGAGCAAAAATAATATAACACAATGTTTAAAACATGTTTTACTTATTGACCAATAGTGAAAATCATTTTCCATAAACCTTAACAAAATGAATTATATGAACTAACCCTCTACAACTTTATTAAAATTAGGAACTGGCTACTCTTATATCCTGAATCAAAGAATTTCATATTACTATTACAATGGTAAAAATAAGTAAAATTAAAAAAAGATGTGGCCTAAATACAAAAGAAAAAGGAAAGAATGAAAATGTAGTTACAAGGAAAAAAATTGTGGCACAAATAAATAAAGCATATTATCTCGTAACTCTTATAAAGAGGAAATTTCTTGAAAAGATTTGCTACAGAAAGAAGAAAAAACTGATAAAATAACTCTTAGGAAGTAGAACACAAATCATAAGGAAGAAAGGTCAGAATAACAGGATTATATGAAAAAGAAGATAAACTACAGAAAGGTTCAGATTTTGTACATACATTTCAAGAGTTCTATTATATTGGTATTTTGTGCAATTTTCCTCTCTCTTTGTCTTGATTGATCATGTTAAATGTTTCTGGATATTATTAATTTTTCCAAAGAACCAACTTTAATTTTATTGATGAATATAATATATGACATTGGATTCTTCCCCACTTTTTATCCTTATCTCTATATTTTCTGGTTTTATTTACTTTTAATTCCTTGATCTTGATGCCTAAGCTATTTAGAGCACTGATTGCCAAATTTTTATTTCTTAATGTTAGAGGTATCATTAGACATTTTTCAAATACAAAAAGGATAATAAGTGAATATTATGAACACATTAAGTCCAGAAAATTCAACGACTTTTAAAGAATGGACAAATTCCTTGAATATTATAAACTTTAGTATCTCAAGAAAGTAAGAATATATAATCTCAAAAGTGCTATATCCCTTAAGAAACTGAATTTGTATTTACAAATCCTAAAAGAAGGGAAATCTCTGTATAAATAGCTCCATTGTTGCATTCTCCCAAACAGTAAAGAGGAAATAACACCAATTTTGCACAAATTCTTCTGAAAAAAAAAAAAAGAAACAGTTTAGTATATATCTTAATTCTTTATTTATGCCAGAATTTCTCTGATACTTATTAAACATAATAGCTATTCTTTACTTTTGTTATCATTTTTTACATGTACAATGATATTACCTATAAAGACAGGCAGTTTTACATATTCCTAACTATCTGGAAGAAACCTTTTGAAAAAATAAGTGAGATGAGAAAGTTTATTGGATATAAGATCAATATTCAAAAATTTAAAGTAAACATTTTACTTCTAACAAAATATCAGACTTAGAATTTTAAAAATGACAATATAAAATCATCAAAATTCTTAATACTTAATGAAATATTAATATTTAATTAATTGTTACAGCTACATTAAAAACCACAGATTGAAGAGAAAAATTAAAGAGCACCTAATAAAGAAAGGGACATTCCACATTCATCATGAAATTCAAAATATCAACTCTCTCTCCTCACAAATTAATGCCTAGATTCAATACAATACCTTCAAAAATTCAAGAAGGATATTTTTTCATTGAAAACCTAATTGTAACATTTTATGCAAATGCAGAGGATCTAAAACAGCGCACACAGTTGCCTAATAGATTGTATTTGAAGAACTCACACTCTCTGATATTATGTCATACTATAAAGCTACAGTAACCAAAGCAGTGTGGTATTGATGGAGGTAGGATGACCAAATACCGGAAAGCAACTTGTTTCTCTCCCTGTTGCTAGGATACAAAAGAAAGAATTGTATGTAAATTAGAAGGAAATAAGCTGCAACCCTCTCTTAGTCCCAAATTCCTCTTTTGGTGGTCAAGAATATCCTGCTGAGGCAATGAAGCATGAAAAACAGCTTCAACCAGTTGGCTGGACCTGCACAGAAGAAGCCCCTTGCTGTCCTCACTTGAACTTGCTTAATTAACGTAGTAAATTTCCCACCCAGGGGTGGAGTTATCTGCCCCTTTTTTGATTATGCAATATGTATATAAGCATGATTTCCTGAACATACTAATCATACAATAATATAACTAGTGATGTATGATCATCCATATGCATAAAAGCTAATGCATAATCAAAGTAAATCCTAAGTAGTAACTTAGATATTTAAGCAAGAGTAAACCCACAGCATGGGGAGTCGGGTCTGAGTCACTTTGAACTGACTTGGCTCCTACCTTTGCAGATATAATAATTGTGAGTTTGCCTAACTCTCATGTTGAAGTTTTCTTCATGCCATCTCTGGTTATCCATAAAGGCCCTGCCTTGAGCCTTAACAAATTGGTGACTCTGCAGGGACTAAACTAAATTTAAAAAATTATAGCCAGATAATGCTTCTAAACTGAAATGCGGAGGGGGTTGTCTGCACCAGGACATCCTGACTCCAGCAGCCATTCAGGATTTTCCTGAGGACTCGGGGTTACCGGGGACAAAGCCCCTTTCCAGCCACCAAAGGAACCAAGGCTCATGAGGTTAGGACAGAGGACTGGGTCATCTCTTTCCCCTGACAGGTGAGTTTGTTCCATTATTCATTACTTCTTTATTCTTCTAGCTGACCATGAGTTAGCATTTGACTTACCTTTGCTAAAGTAATGGAGGTTTGGTTGCAGTGGGAGAGGTTTTGGTGGGTTTGAGTCCCCCTCCCTCAGTTCCTTAAAGGGGAAACCCAGTGTTTGGCTTTGGCTAACTGCCAGTTAGCATTTGGTTTACCTTCACTAAGGTAGTGAATGTTTGGTGGTAGTCTGAGGGGCTTCATGGGTTTGAGTCCCACTCTTTTGCTCCCTTAAAGGGGAAGCCTCCTGCCTTTTGTGTCTTTGTTTTATTTGGGGGGGATTTATAACATTTATGAAGCTTTAACATATGCACAGCCAGAGTGTTTGCCAGGCTTATAAATTTGGGGATCACTGAGTATTACCTAAGAGACTGACAATAAATACTAAGGTGGGGACATGATGAAATTTCAATTTTCAATGTGAGAGTAGTGTTGGCCTAGCATCTTGTCAGGCCGGTGTTGTGTCTTTGTTCTTGCTATCCTCCTTCTCTCTCTTTTTCTGCCACCATGAGGAATGAGGTGTCAGTACCCGAGGGCTCACTGCTAGGATGCATCCTGAAAAATTGTTCTAAATTTGGAGGATCTGGGTTACAGAAAACTAAATTAATTATTTTTATAATGAAACTTAACTTAGGTACAAATTAAATAGGGTTTTGGTACCAATTGTGGAGGAGGGCCAAATTATGATGTAGCCCCTTGAAAAAACAACTGTGTACAACATACCACACCCTGGTACAAGTAGAGGACTTAACCCAGCAGTATACAGTCACTCTGAAAACTAACACTCATATCCAGGGGTGAATTGCAAATACTAGAAACAAAACAGGAACAATGGATTATCATGGGCTGCCCTATATGGAGGAGAGATCTGTGGAAAGATATCTGAGACACCTGCCAGCAATGATAGGTAACTGTCTAACATGTCCCCACCCACTCCACTCACACCCCTCTTGGGAATGTTGAGGCAGATACCCTCATGAAGATCTGAAACCATGCCACTGAAACCAGAGAAGCAGCAGAGCAACTCTACGGGAAAAAGCAGATATCATGGCTGTTAGACCCTGTGGCAGCACTTCAAGCTATGTGTTACTCACCAGCAGCTCTTGGGCATCACCCACAATTGTCCATCATGCTAACTCCAATGACTGCAACAATTACCTCACCAGATAAAACATAAAGGCCCTGCCTTGAGACCTAACAGTATTTTCCTAAAGATGGAACAGTAGATTGACAGTAGAGCCTAGATAGGCCACACATATATCCACACATGTGCGTTCAAATAAATCTCAGCAAAGGACCTTGTGTGATTCCATGGAGAATGCATCATCTTTTCAAAGAATTGTGGGACAACTGGACATCCATATGTACAGAATTTGAAACTCATCCTATTCTTCACACCTTATACAAAAATTCATTCAAAAATGGATTGTAGATGTTTACAAAAATATACAAGTATTAAAAAGTTAGAAGTAAACTTAGGAAAAAATTTCCAATGCCTATGATTATGCAAAGAGTTGTGAGCATGATCCTTACAAGAAAAGACATGACAAAATGAGCTTCAGGAAAATGAAAAATTTTGCCTTAAGAATAAGAAAATTTTAGAATAGAAACGAAATTACACACTAGGATATAGTATTTGAAAAGCATATAGTTATTAAAGAACTACTTTCAGAATATAAAAATTATCTGAAATTTTAATATGAAAAATTAAACAACCCAATAAAAGATAAACAAATATTTTGAACAGTTACCTGACTAAGGAATATATACACATTGCAAATGAGAATGTGAAAAGACTCTAGTGATCAATATTCATTGGCCTATTGCAAATTAAAATCTTGATACTGCTACATGCCCCTTAGAATGGGTAAAATTAAATACTGAAGATGGAAGCATTTACAAAGATGTGGAGCAATAGAAGTCTACGTTATTTAAAGTCACTTAGGAGAGACACGAAGAGTAGAGAGAACTCTGACTACCCAATTAGTTAATTTCTGGAAAATTCCATAAAGTGTATGCTCTGGTAAAACAGTTCCCTTGTAGGTAAGGTATTTGTTGAAGAGGATAGCCAGTCCTGGGCTTGTGTCAAAATGCTTACTTCTATTTTGCCCTGTGGATGCAAATGTGAATTTTCTCTGAAATTCACAGTGGAATCAGATGTGGCTTCTGGAGGTAAGACTCAAAGTGTGGGGATACCCCCAAGGCTGAGCTCCATGAGATTTTATCTCTCAAGCTAGCCCATGATCAATCTCCAGTAATTACTCAATTACCCTTTATTTTTCCTATCCAAGGATAACTCTAGCTGTGGATTGTGCTCCAGATGAATTGTGATTCTCTGTTTCCACCTATATCTCTAGTTTTGGGGCAGTGGTTTGTCGATGACTGCACTTCTCTGAAGGATGTTAATCTTCAATTTTCAGCTATCTTCTTCTTGTGAACGTGGGACTGACAATTTCAAAGCTCTTACATGCAGGAATGGAAACATTCATTTTCATCAATAATAGTTATTTAAAATTTTTTCTTATAGTTTATTCATTAAAATAGGTATTTAACAGGCTGTAACTTTAATTTCCATATATATATGATATGTGTCTATATATATTACATATACAAACTTTACCTTAAATTTACTGTACTCAGGGATCTGTGCTTTAAATGATTGAGTCTTTCTTAATGTCCTAATAATGAACATTTAAAAATATTGTCTCTGCATCCAAGAATAGGTTTCCTTTAATTTTTGCATGTGTAATTTTATGCATCTTAATATATCTACAAAGTCTATCTAGTTCTGCTGTTCTATCATTTTTTTTCCATACTGATTTATTGTCTGGGGCAGCAACACTCCTCCTGAACAAATGGGTAGAAAGGCCTACCCTCTTCATGCTCCAGGGTATACACACCCTTTCCACACACATGGATGAGTTCTCTCTTTTGGCCAGAGAAGATGACTTCAGTTCAGACCTCAACTTCCATGGTTCTGCCTTTGAAGTCATTTTTCCTTTTATCTGTACCTTTTCCGTGCCTTTTATTCAAGGCTGGCAGTGATTCTGCTCATGCACATCTCCAACAATCTTGTTGATTTTGCATACAGTAAGCAGGGTGCAATCCACCAGACAGTAAGACTTTTCACAGATCTGTCCTGAATAACTGCATTTCCAATCCAGACTTACACTGAAATGACTGGCTGGTTCTGTGTTCTGTTAAATCTTCCCATGGGGCATTACTCTCTTGGAATTCATCTTCCAGAAGCTCAGAAAGTTTCTGGACCATCAATTCCTGGTTTCCTTGTGCCTGGGAGTTCAGTTCTCAGCTCATCCCTTTCCTCTCACATTTTACTATAAGCTTCAATGAGAAGCCAGGCTATACTTTCCACATTTAGTTTGGAAATAATCTCAGCTAAATAGCCAAACTCATCACTTTCAAATGCTGCCTTCTATCTAACATCAGGAGTCAATTTTTCTAAGTTCTCTACCACTAAAATACATGGGTTTCATTTCTTCCAGTTTGCAATGACACATTCACCATATCTGTCTAAGACCTCATTGGAAGTATCTATAGCATCCATATTTTTACATAAAGTCTGTTCAAAGCAATCTAAGCATTTTCTATCAAACATCTCACATTTCTCCCAAAATCTTCCTCTTACCCATTTTAACATTTCTGGTATTTGCTTAGCAGCTGCACTCCACTCTTCTGATACCAATTTCTATTTTAGTTTGTTAAAAACTCTTGGGAGCAATATACCAAAACTGTGTTGACTTTTACAATAGGGATTGATTAGATTAAATACAAACTTACATTTCTGAGACCATGAAAGTGTGCAAATCGAGGCTTCATCAGGGGATGATGAGCTGGAGCTGTGGGTGATGAGTCACACATCGTGTTAGCTAATCCCTCCTCTTTCTTCCCTGCCTCATTGTTTTCAGCATTTGCATAAAGTGGCTTCTTCTCAGCTTTTAGCTACTGAGGATTTTCTCTCAGCTTCTGGGTCCTTCTCTGTCTCTGCAGTATTTATTCTGTATGTGTGTCTTTTTATTCTTCCATTTATAAGACTCCAGTAAGAGGATTAAGACCCCCCTCACCCAAAACACAAGCAACTAAAAAAAAAATTAGATAAATGGGGTTGCTTCAAAACTAAATACTTTGGTTTTTCAACAGACTTTCAAAGAAAGTAAAATGGCATCCCACTCTTGGCAAAAAAAAAACAACAAAAAACCTTCAGGAACCATATATCTGATAAGGGATTGATCTCCAAGTTATATTAAGAACTCACAAAACTAACGACAGTGACAAGCAACCCCATTAAAAATGGGCAAAATAATTGAACAAACATTTCTCTGAAATGGAAATATAAATGGCCAATAACACATGAAAAGATGTTCAACATCAAAACTACAATGAGATATCATCTCACACTATACAGAATGGTTATTATTAAAAGAACAGAAAACTTCAAGTGCTGGAGAGGTTGTGGAGAAATCAAACACTCCTTCACTGTTGGTGGGAGTGTAAAATGGTGCAATCTGTATGGAAGACAATCTATCAGTTCCTCAAGAAACTAAAGAACTGCTATATGATCCAGCAATCCCGCTGCTAGGAACTGAAAGCAAGGACACGAACAGAAATTTGTACACTGATGTTCATAGCAGCATTATTCACAATTGATAAGAGATGGAAACAACCTAAGTGTCCATCAACCTATGAACAGATAAACAAGATGTGATATATTCATATGATGGAAGAATCAGTTGGGGAAGCACATGACAACATGGAGGAACCTTGAGGATATTATGGAGAGTGAAATAAGCAAGACACAGAGGATGAATACTATATGGTCTCACTGATATGATCTAAATATAATGAGTAGACTTACAGAGTTGGAATATGAAATGTAGTTTGGTGGGAGATGAAATGTGGGATGAGAAGGAGGAGAAGATGTTGGATGTATGTAAAATGTTTAATAAGGTCAAATATAAATATGTGGCAATGGTTGGACTTGATGGTAACACATTGTAATGAATGTAGCACTGTTCATTTATGCATGTGATTGTGTATGAAATGAGCAGTCTAGGAAAATTAATGTTAGTTGGAGGATAGCTGGAGGATAATATTAGGAATGCATAACAATGATTTTGTAAGTAGATGAAGATTGTGGTAAATAATATGAATATAGGAGTGTTCTTCTCCTACAGGGTTTTAAGAATGTTGTGATAATGGGGAATTTATAGCTAATGTAATTTATGGATGATAGCTAACAACAACATTGTTATGTTTTTGAAGTAAAAGCAAAGTTGGTGCTATATTAATTCTAAAGTTTAAAAAAAGAAAATTGGGTTTAGTTTTGTGAGATATGAATATGATTAAGCACTTTTTCTCCTCTTAGTTTTTTTCATTAATAAGGAGACTTGTGCCATTCATCTGCGTATCTTTCCAAAAATGAGAGGAACAACTAAATTAAAAGTTGGAATTAGATAAGATAAAATTGCCTGAAAAAGAAATTTTTAAGACTAATGTTTCCATAACTTGTTGAGCGCCTTTTCCTGTTCATTTATTTTTGGGGATTTGAGGTAAAGTTGTTAAAAATAAAAGACCAACCCCAAGTCACACAATCTAGTCAAAGGCCCTTAACTGAAATAATTTAATCAAAAGGTCTCACCTACAATAGGTTTCCAGGCACAGGAATGCATTTAAGGACTGGATTTTCCGGGGTACATAAAAACTTCCAACTGCCACAGCAACCTTATGCATCAATAATTGATAAAAAATATTTAATTCTTCCACCTGTTTCTTCATTTAATTTTATCCAGTATCGCTACATACATATTCAGGCTATATAATTAAGTAGTTCTTTCAGTGTCCTACAACAAAAGAGGGTTAAGTAAATGATGTATGTTAATGAATATATAATAACTGATTATTTTCAAAAGATGTGGAAAATTATAAGGAAAATACAAGGACTGTGCAGTGTTGGGGCTACTAAAAACAAATCTGACTTCTCTTAAATAGAATATAGTATGTCCCCAGTTAGGGTGAAGAAGCATGAAAATGTGTAATTAAAATAATTAATATTATAAGGTAAAATATAACATAAGAAGGGATTTTCATGTATCCTTGAGAACTGTTTGCTCTGAACTAAGGGCCAAAATTAAATCAACTCTATTCCTTTTAGGTTCTGCTGACACTCTCCCTTTCCCCTTAGCAGGGAACAAAAAGATTAAAAACCAAAATAAAAATATATAAATAAATAAAAATGATTATGCATTGTTATATTGTCCTATTTCTTACCATTACTCTTATACCTAAAAAAAAAATGATAACTGGTATCACAAAACAGTGTACATGACTCTGAAGTTTTAAATGGGTGTAACTAAATATTTAGAAAGATATTCCATATATCCATCCTAAGGTCCAGAATTCTATGTAGATGAGGAAAATTCTAATAGGCTTCTTATATATTTATCACATTGATCAAATCAGATGATAAAGATTTTGACATTTATTGAGTATTATATAACATAGTAAACATATGTGAATAGACATTGAAAAGCTTTTTCTATGATATTGGTGTGATGAGAAAACGTTTTCCCTAATATTTCATCAGGGCTACTGTATAAGAGTAACTGAAACCTTCCAATTACAACCCTGAAGATACTAAAAAAAAGAAAAAAAAGGCTTAAAACTCCATATAACCAGTAAAATAATATGGGCTTTATTTCTGCAGCTATAACTCATGCATTGCTGCTGTACAGTGGTCATGGGAGCTTTTCCCCTGGGTCTTTTCTGTGCCTTTTAATTCAAGATGTTGTCAGAAAAGCTTTCCTATAAGCATCTTTTGTATGGAAGACTCATGGAACTGTCAGAGACCTTCCACAGCTATTTGATGCTTTCATAACAGAGTCATAGAGAAACAAAAGGATCCAGTTGGAAGGATAGCTGGACATACTGAAGAAATGTAAAATGTGGCAGAAGTAAGTTTTTTGGTTAATATGTATATGTATTTATGTGTAACACGTATGTGTATTGGGTGTCTGTATAAAAGCTTGGTGATAAATCATCTGGACCCAAGCAACTCTATTATATATATATATATATGCACACACACACACACACACATGTGTGTGTATATATATATATTTGACCTTAGTAAATTCAAATTTTAAAGTAAAATATTTCTTTATATTTTTGTTGATTGAGGTATACTGATTGAGTCCAAAGCCCTGAGAATGCCAAATTCATTCAACAGTTTTATTCTTTCCTTTTTGTCTTTTAATGATTGTTCTATACTCACAGTTTAGTTTAAATAGAAACTTTTTACTTTAAAAAGGGTCTCCTTGGGGCACTCTAAGTGTATCTGGGAACCTTCAGATTTAGAACACTACTTCTGCTAAGTTATTTACTTCAAATTGGAAAATTTCAGGGGCTTTAATGCTATCATTAAAGGTATTGTCTGTAACTTGAGGCATATTTCTGATGGCTTTCTCAATTGAGGATTCCCATGGAACTAAAATATGGTTCTGAGGAAATTCCACCCTTTCTCAGGTCTTTCAATTAGTGGGTTTTCTTCAATTTATCAGGATATCTAAAACTGTAGTCTTAATTCATTAGTAATAACCCCAAATTTAAAATATCTGAAAAGTTTAGATAGAAAGTAAAATGACGTTGGAAATCAGGAATCCAGTACTGCAACTCCCAGACCAGGAAAGGGGAAGTGCCCAATAAATGTGGTCAACACAAATGAAATAGAACCCAGCATTCATAAGGCTTAGAGTTAAAGTGGAACACTGTAGAAGAAATATTTTTTGTCACATCTCATGAATTAGGTGTGTCAGCCATATTTTCAAAAATATGTTGCAAAGTTAGATTTGCAACAGATCCAATAGAGGTATATTACTCCAATCTAATGAAAGCCAATTGTTGAGACTAAGTCATTTTGAATAAAATAAACTATGGGGACCCAGGAGTCCTCAGTAAGTCCTCAGCATGTAGCTGCCTGCATGACCTAGACATGAGTTAAAAGTTAACAACCCTCCCTGGAGAGGCGATCATGTATATATAGTATCATAAAGTATAATCCTCCCAAAGCAGTAAACGTCCTTGGTGAATATCCATCCTATGAGCTTACTGAAAACATTACCAGAACCCACATGCATGCTTCATGTGACCCTAGCAGAAGATCTGTTCTCCTACCCTATGGAATATTCTTGTTCTGAAACCTCTTATATTAATCCAATCGACCATCATTGGTAAGTCTTTCCTGTTCGTAAGTCACAATAAAGCTTATGCCTGATTCAGTATCAGGTGTGTTTTTTGGTCTCATAACTGCATCGATTGGTGCCCTTCAGGAGTTGGGTTGGAACAATTGGCAAGCCAGGAGAGTAAAGGAAAACAGGTAGTATCAGGCATAAGCTCAGAGACAGGAGAATCCATGGGGGAAATCCCAGGTTGACCTACAACATCCATGTAGGGAGGGGTGGCTGCCTCCTAGATAAGCAGGGATTGACAAGGGTATATGGAGATGCCCTAAAATCTCTGGCAGGTTTACTGGTTGTGCTACAGCAGGTTGTAGAGCAGCTGTACTATAAGGAAAAGAAAGACTGCCAGATAGTTGTGTCTCTAGCCTGGCCCCTGTTAGGAGTCTTACAGGTGGCTACCAAAGCATAACAAGTGACAAAGGTGTCTGTGTGCCACATAGAAGGAAAGTTAAAGTTAGAAAGGTTACATACCTTGCACAAGCAGAGATGAAAGATTCCTTAATCAATCACTGGTGTCAAGTTCATAATCAGTTAGAAACTTGGCTTATATATACGCTCAAGTTAGGCATTGTACGCTGCCTGGAGTCCAGGTCTGGAAGATATTAACCACCCCTGGGTGGTACCCTAAGGCCTGGGATCCGATGGACTCCTCAGATGAAGAGAAAGAAGAAGAATGGGAGGTGGAAGAAATGATGAGTCCCCAATGGTGTGCCCTTTAGTACAACACAAGTGGAATTAGTTCAATTCCTGGAAAAGCAGGAAAACTGAACAACATTAATGTCACTAATAAAATAGTTTAATTGCTTAGCTAATAAGTGAAAGCACCTATTTTGTTTTGAAGTAAATCTTACAAGAAACTGTAACTCAGATTTAAGATCATTTTATAGATGACTTTATAATAGCACAAAAAAATAATATCTGAAATTGCTATAAATGGGTAGATTTAGCCTAGACCTACTGTTTTGATGGGAATCTTAAACTAATTTATATTTGTTTATAGTTACTACTCATTCAGACTCACCCTTGTTTATGCTTGCTATAGTAATGGTAATTCTAAGCAGAACTTAACCTTTGCATATGGTTATTTCAGAACAGGCCTCACCTTTGTAGTGGTAACTACTCCATTCTCCTTGTTTGTATCCATGGCAACTTCTGCTAACCATGACTTGGAGGAAGGCTAATTTGATACACCTCTGACTCCTATCCTTATACTGGTGTTAATAATCTTGCTTTCTCTCATGACTATTCAGGTGTGGATTCCAATTTACCTACTCTGGGCAAGAGTCCAGAGGGAACACACAAATATTGAGGAAGTTGTTATTTGACAGAATCCTCAGCCCTCAGGGTTGGACATCCACTCTTCCAGTCCAGTGAAATCCTGTTACTCTGAGGACTGGGGAGTGGGGGACCTTCCACCCTGAGCATCAGGAATCCTGAAAGTAGCAGGTCATGAGATAAGCTAGTTTTCCCTGAGACTTCAATGACCTCAGTGAATATATACTAGAATTATTGTTGCTCATCTGAGACCAGTCAAAGTTGAAATGGGAAATAAGCAAAGCTCTGAAGAAAAAGAAAATGATGTAGATTGTGTTTTAAAGCATAGGGAAAAATTTTTGTTTATAAGCTAATAACTAAAAAAAAACAAAATTCTTGTACAAAACTGCCTGGTCACTGTGCAGATTAGGTTAATTAGAAATAACATTCAAAGAGACATTTTGAATAAAACACTATTTTACAGTTAAACTTTGCTTTGCAAGAAAATGAAAATTATAAGTAATTAGTGAACTGTGTTTTTGTGACTAACTCTCTAATTGTGGCTGCCTATTAGCTCAGTTTATATATTCAGTAAATGGGATGATAATATCAAATAGACAAACGAAAATTCTTAAAAGAGGTCTCTTCAAATTGCTAGAAATTCGATAAGGGCTCATATGTAAATGAGTATTCTTAGAGCCCAAATTAGAAAAGCTAAGCAAGAAAGAAAGATCATAAAAATATCTGAATATAAAAATATTAGGAAAGGGGAAAAAAGCTTTTCTTAAGCTTTTTACCTATGCAGGCCCACCACGGCCTTCTTCTCTTTGCAAGAGCTATAGGGGAAGGACAAGGTATGATAAGGTAGGGAAAAGTAAGTTTAATTTAAAACTCTACTACGTTGGGGAATTAAGAATCATAATTTATCCTGTAATTCCCCAATTTAAACCTTTCAACATCCTTAAAATGAAGGTAATTTATAATCCAATTACCAAATTTCAGTAAGTAAAGAAAAAGTCCTTGATAGCTTTGTAAAGATATTTCTAAATTATAATTAAAGCAAATTAAACAATTATAATATATTCCAGAACTTTGCAATCAGTATGCTTTTAAGATTTTTCACAATTTTAAAATTTTATTAAAGAAAAAAAAGATTTCAGCTTTTTTATGGAAAGAGAAAAACAAGAACATTTCCTCCATAAAATATAAGTATTCTGATTTTATTTACCTTGGGTGTAATCTCCCTAAGATTATAGGATTCTAATGAAATAAATTATCATTGTATGTATTAAATATTTAAGGTGATAAAAACTGTAAGTTTGTGTTTAATGAAATTGAGGTCTGTCATAAATTATCATTATGTGTATTAAATCTTTAAGATAATGAAAATTGTAAGTTCATGCTTAATGAAATTAAGTTAAAGAAGGTAATGTAGATTTGGCCTAAAGTAAAATGACTAGTTTTCATGGAACAGAATAAGGGATGTAAGACAAGACTTTTAAATGGAAAAAGGTAATTTTATTTGTTTGCTAACTAATTTAATTAGCTTATATAAAGGTTAAGTAACTAGTTTATGTGGTTATGGTTAGTTATAGGAAGTTTGCAAAAGCATTTTCTCAACTAAAATATTTAAACAGCTAATTCCAGGAAGCCATTATTAAATAGAAAGCTGAACTGTTATTGATAACAAAAAGTAACTTTATAACAGGAAAACCTGTCAGAGGCCACATCAATCTGCAAATTAAATTGTGGTAGGTGGAAGATAACCTTGATTCCAATGGGAATCTCAGGCTTCCATTAAATAAAGGGGAAAGCATTTTTTCTTGTGCTGCTAAAGTAAAATACCTGTTAATTAATGTAATTATGGTAAAGGTATAGAAATAAAAAGTAAAGAACTAAAAATAGTTAAGTTCATTTAATATGTTACAAACTGCATTGGAAATATTTAGATAGTATATAAAAATTAAAAGAGATAGACTGCAATATTGTCAAACTCTCTTGTGCATTTAAAATAGGTCTCAGTACCCATTGGTTAGGTTGGTCACTATAACATCTAAAATAATAAAAAGATTTACCAAATCTCTGGAGTTCCTGGAGTGGATGGAAAATACACTGCTACTTTGGACTCCTGAGGTACCCATCAATGGCCTTAAAGGCCTCCAGACATGCTCTGTTTCATAGTGCTGAAGAGCACTATGTACCAGGCTGGTGAAACACTGGAGCTTCCCTCCAAGTGTCAATGGTGCTGCAGCATGCTGGCTGTGTGAAGGATATACAAAATGAGCAATAATTATCAGAGTAATATAAGTAGAACCTAAACAGACACAAATGGCATTATGGCATGCTCCTGGAGAGACAATATGTATGGTATTGCAAACCTGGAGCTTAGATATATTTACTGCAGCTCAAAGAGGAATTTGTGTATTATTTAATGCATTGATTAGTATTAAGTACTGTACCTATAAACCTGATGAATATGATAATATTTTATATTGACCATGCTAAAAGTCTTGGTAAACTTACTTCATTTTCCAAGTAATTAATGAATATTGATGGAGTTTCAATCAAAGGCCATGACTACTGACAGTAAGCAGATCACTTTGGAATGTAGGAGACACCCTGGAATGTAGGAGATAAGAGCCTAGTCTCAAGATGATGAGATAGGATCTAATAGTAGCTGGGTGGGGAAACAT
>JAQZBX010020970.1:0-32585 GCA_029593785.1 Cabassous unicinctus | reverse complement strand
AAAGAAGGCAGGCAGGACCAACATTTTGCCTTGGCAGGAGTCCAGCAGCAGCTGACCCTTATTAAGACAGCATTTTTGAGGATGCCTTGATTTGGACATTTTCACAGCCTCAAAACTGTAAGCTTCAATGCTAATAAATTCCAATAAAAGCCAACCTATTTCTGGTATTTTTCATTGGCAGTGCTTGGCAAACTGAAACAGCTAGGGACCCGGTTGGAGAGCTGCCCTGTTCCCAAATGGCAGTGTGA
This sequence comes from Cabassous unicinctus, assembly GCA_029593785.1. NCBI lineage: Eukaryota > Metazoa > Chordata > Mammalia > Cingulata > Chlamyphoridae > Cabassous > Cabassous unicinctus. Next base: position 32,337 of record JAQZBX010020970.1, on the reverse strand, counting down.
TGTTGCTGCCCAGGGAATTCACCTGTAAACTGTGGGTGTCCCCAGACTAGGTGGGAATCGGTACTGGTAAGATGGAGGGGGAAGGGCTCTTGGCCAGCAAGGCCTGCAAGACAGGGAGTCAGGCAGGAGAGTCACATGGTTTGGGCAATAGTATCAGGTCACAGATGCCCCAGTATGGTGTACCTGCCTCAGGCAGGGATTGGCCAGGTGGGCAGGGACAGATAAATGCATGTGACCTGGGGTCTGGTGCAGCAGAGGAGTTAGGGCACAGAGGAGACTTCCTGCTCTTACTCCTTTTGCCCTTCCCTGCTTCCCTTGGCCTTCAGCCTTGACCATCTGAGGAGGCTGCTCTTACTGTATCCCTCCTGCCTTTCAGGCACAGACTCAGGTCTCCTACTTCCAGTTCTACATTCACTTTCTCCAATTTGGGACAGCTAAAGAAAGAGCAATGTCAAGATGAAACCTGTTGGTGTCACGAAGGAAATGTCAAAATTCACATTACAGCATTGGCTTCAGCAATAACATCACCAGAATGAGCAGCATTAGGCCAGTGACACTAAGAAATAGTATGGGAATCCCAGAATGTCCTGGGACCAAGGCTGACAAGAATAGAAGTGAGGTTGTGACATAGTGAAGGGTTTGCAGAAAACCTCAGTGTGTGGAGGTTTCTCAGACTAATAAAATTTTAAATTTTCAACTCATTTTTAACAGTGTTGAAAATGACGCAGGCCTCTTCAATCCCAGAAGACAATGGAGGGTTTGCATGGGAAGAAACTGATTAACAACTGAAGAAGTTGGAATGTCATAGGTTTTCACTGCAGTTCCCCCATGCCAGAGAGGGAATGTCGTGTTTGGGAAACAAACTCTCAGAGCCCCAATTAAAACCATCACCATAGTTTCTGGATCAGCAAAGGAGGACAGGGAGAAAGGACTGTTCAGCACTCACAGGCCCAGTTAGTGAAGTCTTCACTGGAGAGTAAGCAGCAGGATGTGCGTCTTCTCCCATGGTGCTAATAGCCCTCTAACGGGACATGTGTAGAGAGCAGTGTTGCCTTCAGATGGTCACGCCCATGCTCCTGGTACTCTTTGCTTCCTCTTGCTGAGGGTGGCCTCCACCCTTTCGGGCACCTGGGGAGGGGGCCGACGGGAGTGAGCACTTTTCCTTTTTGGGCGACTGTATTTGCCAAGTGTGATGGGAAGTGCCCCCCACAGTAATGTTGCAGATAAAAATCAATATCAGCAAAAAATCACTTTGTGTGATTTCATTGTGTACTATTTTCATAATTTCTTTTAAATTATAACCAAATTATCCTCACAAAGGGTATAAAATAATTTATATCTCTTATGGCAAACAGCAAAATTCCTTCTCTAGCCTCAACCCCCTTTCCACCATCCACAGAATTATCTGCACTGACAGTTTCTGTGGGGGTACATTTCTGTTTGTTTGTACAAGCATTCTCTAGTTTCATCTCTCCCACTCCCTAACGTCTATGAGAAAAATATTGGAGTACAACTTAAGAATATAAATAAATTCTCTAATTTCTTAAAATACTTGAGATTATAAGTATATCATCTGATTATGAAAGGATCATTTCAATTTAAAATAATAAGGAAAATTGCAGTAAAGTATAAATCAAGCCACTGTAGTTCAGTGGCTGTTAAACTTGAATCCACCTCAGAATAAGGTGAAGAATCTGAAAAAATATAAATGCTTTGGGTGCCTTATAATAAAATACTACAATAATGGGCAGCATTATTTTTAAAATGGTAATTTTTTAAAGGCTTAACCAGAATGTAATGGATTGAAGAACAAGTGAAAACAACCAGTATAATTTGAAATAAGTGGAAAGCCCATCTTTACATAAACAAATAGAAATCTTGAGTTCTGATGCAAAAATTAGTGATAACAAATTTAACAAAAATGAGTGTGGAAGAAGATGTGGGAGGAGCAGATCTCAGAAGAAACTGCAAGTGCACTTTTCCAAGAGGAGAAAGACATCCTGAATGGCACAGTCACAGCCACTTCCTTAAAATATTGACAAAAAGTTACACAGATTGGAGCTGGATATTCTTTGGAGATTCCCATTCATTACATTCACAGGGTTTTTCTCAAGTATGAATGTTGTAATGTTTAATGAGATACTGCCTCTGGCTGAAGGCTATTCCACATTCCTTACATATGTAGGGTTTCCCTCCACTATGAATTTTCTCATGGTCAGTGAGATTTGATTTGCTATGGAAGGGTTTCCTACATTCCATACATATATAGGGTTTGTCTACAGTTCATCTTCTCTGTGCATTAAGAGGCTTGATTTCTGAATGAAAGCTTTCCAACAGCCATCACATTCTAAGGGTTTCTCTCCAGTACATATTCACAGATAGTTAATGAGATTTTCCTTCTAGTTGATGGCTTTTCTGCATTCATTGCCTATATAGGGATTTTCTCCAGAATGAATGCTCTGATATTTAAACAACTATTGCTCTTGGCTGAAGGATTCTCTGCATTCTTTACATTCATTTTGTTTCTGTCCACTCTGAGTTTTTTCATGTTTTGTGACTTACGATTTGTACCTAAAGGTTTTTTCACATGCCCCACATGCAAAGTGTTCTTTGCAGTAGGAAATCTCTTTTATCTGAGATTTGACATTTGAATTAAAGCTCTCCCACATATATATGATTTCTCTTCAGTAAGAATTTTCTGATGAATAAGGACGTTTTCTGTCAGGTTGAAAATATTCCCACACGTATTACATTTCTATGCTTGTTCCACTTTATGACTTTTAAAATGAGGAGTAAAAAATGACTGTAAAAAGCAGACTACATTCAGGACACTCATATGGTTTCTCTCTAATTTGAATTTTATCATGTTCCATGAAGTTTTGTTTCAGATGGAAGCATTCCCATGTTCATTACAATATAACTAACACATGAATATTTCTTGCTCAAAGAGATTTAATGCCTGGCTGAAGCATTTCCAATATTCCATACATGCACAGGATTTTGATCCTGCATATTTCTTTGATATGACTCTAGCGTTCCCAAATTCATGGAATCCCAAATCGTTTCTCTGAAGGATTAATTCTCAGGTATGTCATGAGGTTTAATATCCAAGAAAATTTCACACTCATTACACTTATACAGAAGGACTACCACGTGGGGCAAACTGGCAAAACTTATCATCTTCATTCTTTTTTCCTTATGTAGATTTACTCATGCTTTGTAAGCATGATACAAATTCCTTCAAAGCGAAGTTACATTTATAGAAGTTTTATTTTGAGAAAACAATGCTTGCGGTAAGAGAAAATATTTTCCCAACTTTCTTACATTCTCTGCCTTCATCTTCAGGCTGTACTGCTGTGGAAGTGGATATAGCTTCACTCACAAGTCTTTTGTTATGTGGTTCTTTCTGCTTCTTAATGTCCTAGGCTTCTTCATAGTTTGTGGGGTGCAGCAAAAGCAGTGTTTAGTGGGCAATTTATAGCATTGAATTCATTCATTAGAAAAGTGGAAAGATCCAATATCAATCATCAAAGTGTCCAATTTGGGATGCACAACAACATCTCCTTTTTATTTGTGCTATCATTCATGGCTCTTCTTGCTTCAAATGAGCATTACATCCATTTGGTGACTTCATAACTAGGAAATGGGGAAGTGATACAGCACTCGAATTATGATGGGAACAAAACAACACCCTATAAATCAACCCAGGAACCCTCAGGATTCTGAAGGATAAGAATGGTGCATCTTCCAAAGATACATGAGTAAGGTGGCCCCAGAGCCAGGGATAAAATGCAACTCAGTAAATCCTGAATACCTTGTCTTGGACTGACTATTTTTGTTCAATTTTTTTTCTTCTATATATTTGGATGATATGCACTATTTAATATTCTTTAAAGTTTCCCGAGGATATTATAACATTTTCGCTTGCCTTTCCAAATCTGCACTTATTACTTGTTATTGACTTACCAAATAATGTTTCTTAAAACATTTTATTTCCTGAATTAGTCAGCCAAAGGTGTGCTGATGCAAATCACCAGAAATCTGTTGGTCTTTATAAAGGGTATTTATTTGGGGTAGAAGCTTACAGTTACCAGGCCATAAAGCATAAATTTCTTCTTTCACCAAAGTCTGTTACCTCATCTTGGTGCAAGACAGCTGCCAACATTTTCTTCCTCTCTTCACAGGACTGTGTTTCTCTCTGGGTTCATGTCCTCTGTTTCCTCAACAAGGTCAGCTGTAGACTATGAGGCTATCTGAGCAATGCCCAGATGAAATTGTTGGTGTCAGGAAAGATATCTCAAAATTCACATTACAGGGAAGTGGGTGTGGCTCAATCGATGGGGCTCCCATTTACCATGTGGGAGGCCCCAGGTTCACCTCCCAGGGCCTCCTTGTGAGGGCAGGCTGGCCCATGTGGCACGGTGGGCTGATGCAGCGGGACCTCGCAGCAGGGGGGAGACAAGCAGACACGAGAAAACACACAGCGAATGGACACAGCAAGCACAGGCAGCAAGAGGGAGATAAATAAATAAATAAATAAATCTTAAAAAAAAATTCACATTACAGCATTGGCTACAGCCATAACATCACCAGAATGAGCAATATTAGACCAATAACCCTAAGAAATAATACAGGAGTCCCAGAAAGTCCTCGGATCTCAGCCTGTCAAGAATAGAAGTGAAGTTGTGAGATAGTGCAATGTTTGCAAAAAACCTCAGAGCATGCAGCTGCCAGGTATTTCTCAGACTAATTAAATATTAAATTTTCAACATATTTTTAACTATGTTGAAAATGATACATGTTGGAAAATATGCTGAGAGCCAGAGCATAAAGTGTTAAGCATTTAAAAAGCATGCTTGCTGGCAGAGAAACATTAGTGAATATCTCCAAGGACACTGCATACTGCAGATATCTGTAGAAGGAGGCAGAGCAGAATGAACTCAACACTTAGATGTTATTGTCTGAATTCCCAGGAAAGATTATCTGGAAACTCAGAAACAGGCAGTGCTCTCATGCTCCTAGATGAGGAACTAGTGAAGGATTCCCTACTTTTGTTATCAGCTTTGTAGTAAAAAAAGCAGCTTCAGCCTAAATAAACTTGCCGGCATTCCACATGGAATGAAGTACCCTGATCGTTCTCTGGATCATTTCCCGCATCCTCTACCTCCATGTCGAATTACAACAGATGGTGCCCAATGTGGAGCTCGACTTGACATTTCTCTGGATCAGTGCCGTGGAAACAAAGATAGTTGTTGGTGGGCCAGGCGGTCCTTGCATTCTGTGTGGTGAGTCAAATAATCTGATCATCAGGGTAATGGGTAATCAGTCAACTCAGTTAGAGGAATATTCCCAAGTTTTGAAGAACGTGTTAAAGAATACAGGGGTATCTTTGATGAACCTATAGTGACTAGAACTCTTTTCTCTTTTACAGAAACATTGTTATTTATGGTCTTTGTACAGTCTTATTTCTGTTGCTCTTGAACCATTACAGTCAGATGAAAATGAAGATATTAAAATGGATACTGCTATTGCTAAAACTATAGCAGAAAAAACTAATGATGATTTTAATGAAAATATATATGAAAAAATAAATGAACAGGCAAAAACAGATAAACTCATTTCTAATAAAAAAATAAAAAGGGAGTTTATGGAAATTTTCCAGTGGTCATTAAGCCATCCACTCCAAAAGATGATTTATTGACTTTTGAACCAGTGTCAGCACCTCCTAAGGCATCTAGTGATACATTTTTTAAAAAACATTTGATGACCCTCCAAAAGTTTCTGTTTTTGTGCCAGCACCATCCTCTTCAATTATGAAAAGTATAGCACAGGGAAGAAGAAAAGGAAATTCAGAGGCTATCCATTTTTTTTTACTTTTCCAGTAACAGTAACTCAAATTCCAGTACATGCTAGCAATCCACAAGGGGGTGTACAATATGAGCATGATCCTATTCCTTTTAAAACTATCAAAGGATTAAAACAAGCATGCACTCAATATGGTGTAAATTCTCCTTATACTCAAGAATTGGTGCAAGAAATGCCACAAGTAAAAAGATTAATACCCTGGGACTGGGATTTGTTAGCTCAAGCTGTTCTTAATTCAGCAAAAGTTTTACAATTTAAAACTTCCTGGGTGCATGAAGCTAGTATTGTAGCACAACAAAATCAACAGCAAAATCCACCAGTGCCTATTACTGCTGAACAAATATTAGGAACAGGTAAATGGGCTGGGAATCCTCACCAATCTCAATATGATGATATTGCCATTGTACAAGTTTGATTGTCCTGCCTAGCCACCTGATGATGAATCTCCAACCCTGGACAGGCTGTACAATCATTTTCAAAAAATGTTCAAGGAAATACTGAACCCTATGCTGAATTTGTAGCAAGGCTGGCAGATGTAGTCAACAAGACAGTAACTCAACCTGATCTTAAAGAAATGCCTGTTCCAAAAGATTTAGTAAGTTTAATATTAGGAAAATCTAGCATCAGTTACAGGAGCATCACTATTCTCTCAAAAGAGTTAACTTAGATAAGTACAGCACTTGGAGAGCAACTTTGTAAACCTCCTACTGCCTACATAATGATAAGGCTGTGGGATGATAGGGGCTAATAGAATTAAACCACTAGAAGAGTAGAAAAAACTTGGGAACATTGGTGTTTTTTCTTTTATTCCCATGCTGATTCTGGTTGGGTCAGTGTGGCCAAATTGATAAAATTAGTGCAAAATTTTTATTAAGGTGTTAAAAGGAATTTTCAGTTTTGAATCACTAGCTCACTCCTGAACTTTGAGCCAAAGTGTGCTCCTAAATGTAGTAATCCAAAAAATACATGTAAAATATCTGTATAAACTTCTAAATTAGAGCTTAACTGTATTTATGCTGTTTAAATTGTACTGGCTGTTTGCTGTTTATGAACAAAAGTGTTTCAAAGAGCACGCTTATATATTACAGGTAACACAGATTCCAGAAAAAATCTTAAAAACAGTAAAATCAAAGATTTGCAATGATGGAGGGCTTGAAGACAGCCATACCAAAGAAGTGAAAATTATGGGTCAAATTAGTAAGCTTTATGTTTCTGTTAGTATGTCATAATTCTTTTTGTATTTGTCTGTTTGTTCAGTGTCAGTGTATATTTTGATAACTCTGTGTGGTAATATTAAATTGATAAATGAAAATTATTATAAGATCTCTATTCAAATGGCCAAAAATTAAATAAAGCCTTATATACATTGAATATTCTAAGTGTTTATCAGCAGTTAAAAAATTGCACTCCTGCAAAAGTGCATTGGCAACCTAGCAAAAAGAATGCATCAACTCTCCATCAACCTATATATTGGAAAGATGTTAATGATGCTCAGTGGAAGAAAGGATGGGTAAAAATTTGGGGACAAGGGTATGCTCTTGTGCTTACAGATCCCAACATCTTCATTTGGCTGCCAAACCATAGACTGAAACAGAGAGAAGCAGACTCAAGCAAGAGCCATAATGAAGATTTTCTGGATGACAGTTCTATTGATCATGCAAGTATTGGGGATAAGAACCAATAATTTTACATACTGGGCCTATATACCTAATCCTCAACTTATAATAGTACTTACCTGCGGAGATCCATCATTTTCAGTTTTTTAAAATAGCAGTTCAGAATTTCTCAGGCCTTTTGATAAAAGACTACCTTTCCTAAATAATGAAGAAAGAAAAACCCATAGGTAATCTGACTTTACTCTTCCTTGGTCAGCCACTGGGCATTGCGCACAGCCACCATGAATGTATATTAAAAATCAGACTGTGCTTGTGACCCAAACAAATGAAATTTAATTAAAATCATTTTATTCCCATCCTATAATGTTTTCAGTTACAATTCTCAAAACTGCACTTGTTCCTTTTCCAGACAAATCATTGAGGAAGGTTGGCATGAATGCCAAATGGAAAGTGAACTAATTGTCTTTAATGATTCCTAAGGAATAGTTTGGGAAGGTATCCCTGTGAGGTTGCTGGTCCCAGAAAATGGCAATTACACTGTATTTAGTTGGACCAGAATTAATCAATCTATTGTATCTCTCTCTGAAACCCATCCATATCCATGGCTAGGAAACGGACCTAATTTAACCAGCAATAGGCAAATTCAATGGGTCAATCAGGGATGATTGATCCCCTCCCCTTGGGATGACAGTTCCAGGAAAAAACAAAAGAATTTATGGAAAGTGTTTTTGGGATTAGCACCTATTTATTCATTATCTGGGATAAAAGACCGGTGAATAATACCCTGCATTGGAATGGTAGCTCACATCTTAAAGTGTGTTAACAGGATCCCATTGTTTTATACTTGGAACAGTGAGCATTAATCAAACATGGTTTTTCTGCAGCAATTGCTCCCTTTACACTTGTGTATCAAAGTCTGTTTTACACGAGACTACTGTGGTTCTAATACGAAGACGGCGTCATGGAATATGGCTTCCATTTCATGTAAATCACTGCTGGCTGTCTTCCCCTGAGAGCCAAATCCTTTAGCAATTTTTAAATCATTATTTGAAAAGAACCAAACATTTAATTGGATTAATTATAACTGCTGGAGTAGGGCTTATAGGTATTATTATAGCTGCTGCTGTGACATGAGAATATCCAAACCCAACAATATGTTAAAAATTGGCATCATAATGCTAGTGAACTATGGCATAGTCAAGCATGTTTAGATAAGGAAATTAATAATAGGCTTAATGACTTAGAGATGGCTGTTTAACAAATGGGAGAGAGGTATGTAATCTTAATTGAAAACAAGTTTTGAAGTGTGATTGGAATGAAAGTGCTTTTTATATCACAACTCTCCCATAAAATGATTCCCATTATGAATGGGAAAAAATTAAATATCATTTAATAGGTCATCAAAAAATTTATCTACAGAAATTACAGATTAGCAAAAAAGGAGTTTGAACATGTCTCAGAATCAACTACTACGCTTCTAGTAGCAAATTTTGGCAATCAGTAACACATCAATTGAATAAAAGAAACCACTTACATTTTTGGAAATCAATGTCTGTACTTGCTAACTTCGGTGTGGCAATCATTGGTGCTCTGATTCTCTTGACTGTATTAGGAGGCATTCACAAAGCCCTGCTGTCCCACATTAATAGGGCTGAAAAGACCAGCCATGCCAATAACTTGTTTCTGCTTAAAACCCTTGACTCTCAAAACCCTGCCCATGGAATCTTGACTGGTGGCCAGTGACAGGCAAGACCTTCAGAGGAGGGCAACCTAAGACAGGCACAGTCACTGTGGACAAAAAACAAAAAAGGGGGAATTGTTGGAAACGATGCTCAGATCCAGAGCATAAAGGGTTAAGCATTTGAAAAACATGCTTGCTGGCAGAGAAATATTAGTAAATGTCTCCAAGGAAAATGCATACTACAGATATGAGTAGGAGGATGTGGAATGGAGTGAACTTACCACTAAGATGTTATTGTCTGAATTCCCAAGAAAGATTGTCTGGGAAGCCAGAAACAGGCAGTGCTCTCATGCACCAAACTGAGGAACTAGGGAACGACTCCCTACTTTTATCAGATTTCTAGTATAAAAAGCAGCTTCAGCCTAAATAAACTTGCCTGCATTCCACATGGAGTGAGGTCCCCTGATCCCAATCATTTTCTGGATCATTCCTGGCTTCATCTACCCCCATGCTGAATTACAACAGATGCACACGTTTTCAATCCCAGAAGAGATCAGAGGGGTTGGATGGGAAGAAGCTGATGAACAACTGAAGAAGCTGGAATGTAACACATGTTCACTACAGTTCCCCAAGGCCAGAGAAGGAATGTCCTGTTTTAGAACCAAGCCTTCAGAGCCTCACTGAAAACCATCATCATAGGATCTGGATCTGCAAAGGAGGACAGAGAGATAGCCCTGTTCAGCACTCACAGCCTCAGTTAGTGATGTGAGTCACTCTAGTGTGTCCTCATTGGGGAGTAAGCAGCAGGAAGCCCATCTTCTCCTGTGGTGATAACAGCCCTATAAATGTACACATGTAGAGAGCAGTGTGGCCTTCACACGGTCACATCCATGTTCCTCGTGCTGCATGCTCACTCTTGCTGAAGGAGCCCTCCTCCCATCCAGGCAGCTGGGGAGGGGGCCGAATGGAGTGAGCACTTTTCCTTTATGGGTGACTGAATTTGCAAAGGGTGGGGGGAATTGCTGTCCCACTCCCATTAATGTTGCAGATACAAATTAATATTTTCAAATCAACAACTTTGTATGATTTCATTGTGTACTATTTTCCTAATTTCTTTTAAATTATAACAAATTATCCGTGCAAAGAGTATAAAAATAATCTATGTCTGTTATGGCAAACAGCAAAATTCCTTCTCTAGCCTCAACACCCATTCTACATTCTTTAGAATTATCTACAATTGTCAGGTTTTTTTGGGTACACATTTCTCCTTGTAAATACATGCATTCTCTTGTTTCATCCATCCCATACCCTATCACATATGAGAAAAATATTGCAGTACAACTTAAGAATATGAATAAATTTTCTAACTTCTTAAAATACTTGAGGTTAGAAGTATATCGTCTAATTGTGAAAGGATCATTTCTGATTTAAAATAATAAGGAAAATTGTAGTGAAGTAGAACACAGGCCATGGTAGTTCAGTGGCTGTTAAATGTGAATCCATATCAAAATAATGTGAAGAATCTGAAAAAGTATAACTGGTTGCAGTGCCTTATAAGAAAATGCTACAATAATGGGCAGCATTATTTTTAAAATGGTAATTTTTAAATGCTTACCAAGAATGTAATGGATTGAAGAACCAGTGAAAACAACCAGGATAATTTGAAATCAGTGGAAAGCCCATCTTTACATAAACTAAGAGAAATCTCAAGTTCTGATGCATAAATTAGTGGTAACAAATTGAACACAGATGAGTATGGAAGAAAATGTGGAAGGAGCAGATATAAGAAGAAACTGCAAGTGCACTTTTCCAAGAGGACGAATTCATCCTGAATTTCACAGGCATACCTGTTTCCTTAAAAGATTGGCAACAAGGTGCACAGCCTGAATGTTGAGATTCATTGGAGATTCACATTCATTACATTCACAGACTATGAATACTACCTCTGGCTGAAGGCTATTCCACATGTCTTACATAGACTCTGTTTCCCTTCACTATGAATTTTCCCATGATCAGTGAGATTTGATTTGCTACTGAAGGCTTTCCTACATTCCTTACATACATTGGGTTTCTCTCCACTTGGTCTTCTCTGGGGTGCAATGAGGCTTGAATTCTGAATGATAGCTTTCCCAAAACCATCACATTCATAGGCTTTCTCTCCAGCATGTATTCTCAGATAGATAATGAGGTTTCCTTCTGGTTGAAGGCATTTCCACATTCATTGCCTATATAGGGTTTTTGTACAGAATGAATGCTCTGATGCTTAATGAACTATTGCTTTTGGCTGAAGGCTTCTCTGCATCCTTTACATTCATTGTGTTTCTGTCCAATATGTGTTTTTTTCATATTCTGTGAGATATGATTTGTACCTAAAGGCATTTTAACATGCCTTACCTAAATAGCGTTTTTTTACAGTAGGAAATCTCTTGTATCTGAGATTTGACATTTCATTTAAAGCTCTCCCACATATATATGATTTCCCTTCAGTAAGAATTTTCAAATGAATAAAGAGGTTTTCTTTCAGGTTGGAAACTTTCCCATATGTATTACATTTCTATGCTTGTTCCCCTGTATGGCTTTTAAGATGAGGAGTAAAAAATGACTGTAAAGAGCAGACTTCATTCAGGACACTCATATGGTTTCTCTCTAGTTTGAATTTTCTCATATTCCATGAGGATTTGTTTCAGACTTTAGCATTCCTATGTTCATTACAATGCTAACTAAGGTATGAATATTTCATACTCAGTGATATTAAATGCCTGGCTGAGGGATTTCCAATATTACTTACATACACAGGGTTTTACTCCTGCATGATGCTTTGATGTTACTCTAGCTTTCTCAAATTCATGGAATCCCAAATGGTTTCTCTGAAGGATTAATTCTCAGGTAAACCATGAGGTTGAATTTCTAAGAAATCATCACACTCATTACACTTAAAGGGCAGGACTACCATGTGGGGCAAACTGCCAAAACTCATTGTCTTCATTCTTTTTCCCTACACAGATTATTTCATGCTTAGGTAAGCATGATGTAAATTGCTTCAAAATGAAGTTACATTCATAGAATGTATGTATGAATACATACATATTCACTTATATCTTTTTGTGCCACTGAATTTCTGAAGTGTGATGGGAAACAATGCTTTCAGTCAGAGAAAATACTTTCCCAACATTCTTACATTCTCTGCCTTCATTTTCAGTCTGTACTGCTGTGGAAGTGGATATAGCTTCACTCACAAGCCTTTTGTTATTTGGTTCTTTCTTCTTCTTAATGTCCTATTCTTCTTCATAGTTTGTGAGGTGCAGCAGAAGCAGTGCTTAGAGGGAAATTTATAGCATTGAATGTATTCATTAGAAAAGAGGAAAGATCCAATATCAATCATCTAATCATCCTATTTGGAAAGTGCAAGAATCTCTCATTTTTATTTGTTCTATCATTCATGGCTCTTCTTGCTTTAAATCAGCATCACATCTAGTTTGGTGATGTCATAACTGGGAAATGAGGAAGGGATACAGCACTTGATTTATGTTGGGAACAAACAACACCCCATGAATAAACCCTGGAACTTTCAGGCTTCTGAAGGATGAGAAAGGTGCAGATTCCAAAGATACACAAGTAAGTTGGCCCCAGAATAAAGGCCAAAATGGCAATCCAGGAAACCCTGAATACATTTTTTTTGGACTGACTATTTTTGCTCATTTTTTTCTTCTATTTATTTGAATGAGATGCACCACTTAATATTAAAATTTACCGGGGATATTATAACACTTTTGCTTGCCGTTCCAAAACTGCACTTACTATTTGTTATTGCCTTGCCATATAATATATTTGAAAACATTTTATATCCTGTATTATTCAGCCAAAGGGTGCTGATAGAAAAAATACCAGAAATCTCTTGGTCTTTATGAAGGGTAATTACTTGGGGTACAAGCTTACAGTTACCAAGCCATAAAGCATAAGTTTCTTCTTTCACCAAAATCTGTTACCCCATCTTGGAGCAAGAGAGCTGCCAACATTTGAAAGCGTTCAGGCTTCTTGTGCTCCTCATTTCCCAGGGATGCATTTCTCTCTGGGCTCAGCCACACTGTTTCCTCCACAATGTCAGCTGTAGACTATGAGGCTCTCTAATCTTTGCCTCTCTCCACAAGGCCAGCTGTGAAATGTCAGGTGCATGGCTTGTCTCTTTTCCCCGGGGCCTTCTGTGCTTGCACATCAGGACTCCAACATCAAAAACTACTCCAGCTCTGTCCTTTGCCTTGTCTATTTATGTTTGAGAAACCACCCACAAAGTGGTGGAGCTCAACACCCTTATCATAACTTTATCCTTCCCAGATTAAATGATGAGTTTACAAGGATAATGATATATCTCTTTGGAATTCATAATGATATCAAACTGCTACATCTCGATTTACCCAACTTAGGCTATATATTATTTTATGATGTATTTCAACACTTTATTGATGTCCTAAGACATGGATATCATTATTACTTTATCCATTCAACAGTCATTAAATATATGAATTTAATTAACAGATATTGTTCTTCAGTGTATCCTGAATCTTGAAATTTCTGTGATTATTTTCTTTCTGCCTGAAGAATATCCTTTTACATTTCTTTTAAAGTGAGTTGCTGCTAGCAAACTTTATTACTTTTTACTCATCTGTAAAAGTGTTTCTTTCACTCCTTACTGAAGGATTGAGATGAATTAAATCTCAGGCCCTTTACGATCTCCACTGCTTTTGAGGGCATGCTTAGGCTTGAATTTCTACATTCTGTTGTAAATGTAATCAGTTTTTTGAAGAAGAAATTAAGTGCTTACAGTTTATCAGCATGCTGCTGCCCCCCCCAACTCCCAGGGAAATTCTGTGCGCTCTGACCCCAGGGCTGGGAATAATGGCACACCTCTCTGAGTTACACACCTGAGCTAAGATTTGGTGGAGAAAGCACCGTATATCAATTTCTTCTTGGGAACATTGAAGGGACCAGTGCAATGGTGGTCAGCCCTGCATTTTGCTCAATGATGGACACACCCAAAGTACAGCCACTGGTTCATGATCTTCCATTGCTTCCAGACTTAAGAGAACTCTCCTGATCCCTGTGTTCTGGGTTAATGCCCTCATCTGAGTCTTGTGTTGACCCAGGAAAACTATGTTCTTATAAACAATTGCTGAGTGTGTAAGCCTTTTGTATGTAGGCCATTTTGATTAGATTCAGATAAGGGACCTTTTGTTTAGGTCACTTTTTGTTAGATTACTTTAGTTTAGTTAAGGGCCTCTGAGTAGTTTTCAGGCAACAGGATGGACTGCAATCATTATACTGAAGACCTACATATATGGAACACACAGAAAAAGAGTGCTGTCATGTTTAGCCAGCCATGTGTGCAGGGTCTCCAGGATCTCCTACAACTGAGTAGAGACACAGAAACCCTGAGAGTCTGAGGGAGAGGCCAGAGGCTGGAGTCATGGGGGAGCTTGAAGCTGAAGACATCGAGTCCAGAGGAGAGGGGAGAGGTGTGAGCAATTGTGTCTGATGTCCACTGCTGAGCACAGGGAGAAAGTGTGCTTGGAGGAGAAGGCAGAGAGAGCCAGGCAGGCCCAACATTTTGCCTTGGCAGGAATCCAGCTGCAGCTAACCCTTGTGAAGACAGCAGTTTTGAGGATACCTTTATTTGGACAATTTCACAGCCTCAGAATAAGATTTAACCCTAATAAATTCCAATAAAATCCAACCTATTTCTTGTATTTTGCATTGGCAGTACTTGGCAAACTCTAACAGCTAGGGACAAAGTGTTGGAGAGCTGCCCTGTTCCCAAATGGCAGTGTGATGCTGCTACTCAGTGAATTCACTTGTAAACTGTGGGTGTCTCCAGACTAGGCTGGAATGAGCACTGGTAATATGGAGGGTCAAGTGCTCTTGCCCAGAAATGCCTGTGAGACAGGATTCAGGCTGGGGTGTCACATGCTTTGCGGACTAGTATAAATTCACAGATGCCCCAGTATGATGTACCTGCCCCAGGCAGAGGTTGGCCAGGTGAACAGGGGCAGATAAAATCATGGGACCTGGGGTGTGGTGCAGCAGAGGTGTCAGGGCACGGAGAGAAATCTTCCTGCTCCTGCTCCTTTTGAACTTGCTCCTTCCCTTGGCCTCCAGCATTGACCATCAAAGGAGGCTGCTCTTACTGTAACCCTCCTGGGACTCAGGCACAGACTCCAGTCTCCTACTTCCAATTGTACATTCCCTTCTCCAATCTTGGGTCAGATAAAGAAACAGCAATGCCAAGATGAAACCTGTTGGTGTCAGGAAGGAAATGACAAAATTCACATTACAGCATTGACTACAGCAATAACATCACCAGAATGAGCATGAGTAGGCTAGTTTCCCCAAAAACAGTATGGGAATCCCAGAAAGTCCTGGGACCCAGGGCCCACAAGAATAAAAGTGAGTTTTTGAGAAAACCTCAGAGGGGGCAGATGCCAGATATTTTTCAGACTAATGAAATATTAAATTTTCAACACATTTTTAACAGTGTTGAAAATGATGTAGGCCTCTTCAATCCCAGAAGAGAATGGAGGGGTTGGATGGGAAGAAGCTGAGGAACAACTGAAGAAGCTGCAATGTAACACATGTGCTTTTCTTCACTATAACTGGATTTCAGTTTGACCTTACCTGTTAAAGCCATGTGTGGGCACACCCTGAAACTAAGCAGGGCCACCCTGAGGTGCACACCTGGTGCATATATTGCACATGTGTCTGAGGATATGTGAATCAAGAAGAATTGTTTGTAGTACTGTTGTGATACTATAAACTCAGAAAACCAAAATGTTCATAGAAGAATGGAGAAAGAGCAACCACTGTATACACCAACTTGAAAGAATCTTATGAGTCTAATCTTGAGCAACAGAAACAATTCCCAGAGGAGACATCAAGCATGTAGCCAGTCAAGGGAAACTATGACTCAGACCTGAATCCCTGTGTTGTGGTTTTGCTCTTGCTTAAATACTTATGTTACTACTTTGCATTTGCTTTGAATTTGCCTTAGCTTTTATGGACATGGATGAACACACATAGCTAGTTATATAATTGTATGATTAGTATGTTCAGGAAATCACGATTGCACATGCATAGAATGATGAAAAAAAGGGCTGATAACTCTACCCCTGGGTGTGAGTTTTACTATGCTATTTAAGCAAGTAGAAGTGAGGGGAGCAAGCGGCTTCTTCTCTACAGGTCCAGCCAAACAGCTGAAGCTGGTTTTCATACTTCATTGTTTCAACAGGATATTCCCGAGCAGCAAAAGTGGAATTTGGCAGAAAGAGAGGTTTGCATCTCATTACCTTCTAACTTAAATCCAATTCTTTCCTTTGTATCCTAGCAACAGAGAGAGAAACAAGTTACTTTCAGGTGTTTGGTCATCCTACATCCATCAGTTGCAGCTATCTTAGTAAATGGGTTAAGCTAATTTCTAATAAACCTTAATTTGCATTCCCACAAGGAGGCTGTTTTGATCCAGCTAAACATAATTATTCAGTTATTTATTAAAGAAAGTGAAAGGAATTTTGTTGTAAGATAAAATGACTTTTAAGTAAGAGGAAAATGTGGAACAAAACTTGAATGAATATAGAAAGAGCAGAATTTTTGTGGAAAAGGAATTTTTGTGGTCTAATTTGGATAAGATTGAATGGGTCTATCTATAAAGTTTTGAACGTCTTAGTATCAAAATATTTACCAGTGCAAAAGTGAAACTTAGTTGTCTGTCTATTAAAATGACAAGTTTCTTAAATCATTAGTGTCTTTTTAGTAAAAGGTTATAAAGAGTTTTCCTCCTGAATAATTAGAGTCAAACATAAAAAAACTAAGTTTTATTAAAATAACTTCTTGTATTTTATTTTTTTATTTTTATTTTTTTGAGATTTATTTATTTATTTATTTATCCCCCCCTTGCTGCTTGTGTTTGCTGTGTCCATTGACTGTGTGTTTCTTCTGTGTCTGCTTATATCCCCCTTGCTGTGAGGTCCTGCTGCATCAGCCCACTGCACAGCGCGGGCCGGCCTGCCCTCACAAGGAAGCCCGGGGAAGCCTAACGTAATCCAAGGAAGGATGGAGCTACTGTACCAAACAAGTCCTGTGCCCTAGGATGAAGAGGTTGGGTACAGGATTCACTTATTACATATATAGATAGCTCTCACCTAAACTTGGCTTTCTCACTTGACCTGTAAATTGGCCCAGCCTCTCCTAACTTTGCTGCATCATTTTCCCATTTAGACTAATTTCCAATCTTCCAGTAGGGGATCAAGTCATAGGGTGACCCAATTAAAAGCCTAGTCTTATGTCCCATGGAAAAGATGGGTGGGATAATCCTGCCTGGAGCTGCAGACTCTCTCCATTCCCTGGAATGGCCATTGTCCATCATCATCGCCTTGCCAGGTGCCTTGGGAAAGTCCATTGAGCTGTAGAGTAGGAGTTGCAGCTCCACCAAGATCCCAGTCACAGCTGGCACATGGGCAGGCCAAAAGCTCCAGTCTCTGAAAGTACCACTACAAACTCCAGCACCACATATATGTTTGAATAGAGGCGACTGATGGACCATGTCCAGGGAAAACTCATTTGAGTATAACTCTGTCACTCTCAGGAACACAGATTCCAAAGTAGAGCCCACTGATAAGGCATCACTCTTTGGAGCTTTTTCCCCTTATTTAGGACCTATGTGTCACCAGAGCCCTCAGGGGCCACTCTGTGTGGGGTGATATCCACTTTGGTGTTCTATGAGATCCTACTGAGTTGTGCATATGCGTTACCTCAGGGATGACCTCCCAACTCTCTTTGAAGTCTCTTAGCCATATGAACTCATTGGTCTTTACCTTTCCCCCCTTTTATTCAGGGTCTTTTTCGAGTTGTATTGCCAGTTGTCACTTTGTATTAATCCCTCATTGCCAGGGAAGCTCATCCCTGGGAGTCATGTCCCACACTGGGGGCGAGGTAATGCATTCCTATGCTGAGTTTGGCTTAGAGAGAGGCCACTTTTGAGTAACAAGGAGGCTCAGAGGTGGCAACCCTTAGGCACCTCATAACAGTAGGCTAAGGATAATCCCATTCATTTTATCCATGAGATATAAGGTAGGTGGAGTGGACAGCACCATCTCAGACTCCTCAGGATTGGGGGAAGAGCTATGGACTAGAGTGGACTTACTGGTATTCTGTTGTAGACATATTGTGATTCAAGCAATGGAAGAAATTACAACATTGAGGTGAAGCCAGTGCAAACTGGACATTCTCAGGGCAGGAAGACATAAAAGCAGTGCAATACAGGGGCTTTTTGGGACTTGGGAATTATCCTGAGTGACATTACAATGACAGATATAGTCCATTATGCATCCACTTATACCATGCAGAACTGTGTGGGAGAGAGTGTAGTCTACAATGTGAACTATGATACATGCTTAGTGGCAAAGTCCCGGGATGTGTATATCCATTGCAGGTGGTGTGCCACTCTAATGAAAATGTTTATTTGGGAGGTTATGGGAGGTGTGGGAGGTGGGGAACATGGGAATCCCTGTAATTATTTTGTAACATTTATGTAATTTAAGCCTCTTTTAAAATATAAAAATAAATAAATAAACAAACATACAAAAAAACATAGTCTTCCATGAAACACATTCCAGATGGATGGATTCAAGAGGACAGACACTATGGCAGAAAAGCCAGCTCAAATTGGCAAAAATGAGGGAATTCAAATAGTTGTTATATGTCGTGATCAAGCAACAACAATAAAGAAACATAAAAAGTCATCACTTGAATTTGGATAGAGCACGACTGGAGTTCCTTAGCCTCTCCCTTAATCCCCACCAAGGGGGAAGAGGAGGTGATGCTGTGGACCCTGACCTTAGATCCACAGTGGTCCCCTACCCACCTTCTCCCACTTTCTCCACTCTGGCAATTGATGCCTGCTCTTTGTACTTCCTGATGGCAAAAGGATTGTGCCCACATACTTTGGCTCATTTCTAGGTATCTGAGTGCAAGGTAATATTGTGGAACTCTTCCTCCTCCAGAAAATAGCAGGGCTTTCCCTCATAACTGTGGCTCTGTTGAAATTTCATTGGACATGAAGTGATCATATGGCTGATGCTCTGGCAGAAGTGGCATGTTTGGGCTGGAGTGGCATGATGATCTAGACCTCCACAGTCGTAGGCACATATTTCCTTTTGATCTGTGCTTCTGTATGTTCTTCCCCTTTGGCTGCCTATCAATCCCAATACAGAACACCCCACTAGGTCTGTTGACAGATTCCAGGCCCTTGGCAAATTTCTCCAAGGTGAAATCCACTGCCTTACCCTGCTTCAGGCTCCAGAAACCCTCCATGTGCAGCTTACTGTGATGCACAAAGGTGTCCACTGTGCTATGGAGCATGATTCTGCTGTGGGCAGGTCATGGACAGGAAGATGAATCCCATATGCACATTGAACTACTTACAGATGCCAGCACGGTGCAACAACTGTGGCTCCTTGGGGTCCCTGTCTTTATTCTCTGATGCCTCCTCCAATCTCTTGGTGAAGCCACTGCAAACTGCTGGTTGTACATGGAGCCCATGGTCCTTGCCTGAGCCTATGGTCCCAGGTCCCTGGTCATATGGATGCTGGCCCCAGAGAAGTTTGAAGGGGTATCCCCTTTGTTGAGCTGGAAAATTGTTTTGCATGGCAATGCTCCAAACCTCATTATCTTGAGTTCTAATTTAATTTTGTCACTGAATATTTTCCTTTCCTCTTGAACCAGTAGTCATTCAGGGCAGCCAATGAATTCTCTTGTCACTAAGATTTATTAGGTAATTTGCATTTGATGTTGGGTTGTTTTTGTTTTTTTTTTAGCTTGAGAAGCAATTTTATTTTATTTGACATCTTCTTTAGTTGTGGTGTAAAAAGATATTTTTGGTCCACTTTGGAATTATTGAAGTGGGGCAGTATATGGGCCCCTTTTGCAGGAACCTTGGTGAGGCTTCAAGCTCAGGTGCCTCCCCAAATTCCAGACCGTCCATCAGCTCAAATCCACTCCTGTGGGTTAGGCCTTCTGCCTCTAGCCCCCACACTTAGCACAGAACCCCGCCTTTAAGCCCCCTGCCTTGGTTGAGGTCCCCTATCCTGCTCAGGCAAACCAGGCTCTCCCCTGTCATTTAAGCAATGTAGCTTCTCCTGTCCACACTTTCCAAACTGGGAACTTCATAGAATCCATGTCCAGACTCCCTCTGACATGTGGAGTTCCTAGATTTGGAATGCCTACTTGTGAACTGCTTAACCATTTGGCTCCCTGAATTCTGTCCTTTCTGGAATTTCCACTGCCCTTTGCCCAGCATTTCACACTAACTTTCCCACAGGCTGTGGACAATGACATAGGGAGACATGCAAAAGCACAAAAAGACAGCGTGCACTTTCTTTAAAGGTAATGAACAACCAGAGCTATTTAAGACATGGCTCTGGATTGGGCACTAAATTCAGTTTCAGCTGTGGGGGAATCATACTACCGGACCCTTGTGAGCAGGGAGGCCATGGACTGGGCCATGGGGGCTGAAAAGGCTGCACTCATTGCACAGGCAGACTTCATTCCCTGAACTTCTGCTCGGGTGTGTGTAGGAAGAGACTCCTTGAGGAATGAGAGACAAACCAGTTTCATAGGGGGGAGAACCCATGGAGGTGAAGAACATCCTCCAATGCAGTTCTGTCTCAGGGATCCTGAAAGTCTAGCAGAGCTGGCCAGGAGCAACAGGGACCACCCAGAACCCCAGAGTCCAGGGAAAGCAGAAGGACAATCCCCGTGCTCACTTTGAACAAAATTCCATCTCATTCCTCGTAATTGGTTCTTTAGTTCTTCCATTCCCTCTTGACTCAATATAGGTAGTTGTGTTTTTAAGAATTTGTCCAATTCAAGTAGGTCATCTAATTTATTTGCATATAGTTGTTCTCTGTATTCTGTTATAGTCATTTTTATTTCAGTGGGGTTGATAGAAATGCTCCCTTTTCATATCTGATTTTCAATATTTGCATCATCTCTTTCTTTTATTGGTGAGTCAAGCTGATTAAAGTGCATTTTATTGATCTTTTCAAACAATCAACTATTTCATTTTGTTGATTCTACTGTTGTTGTTTTTTGCTTTTTTGTTTCCTATTTCATATATCTCCATTATGATCTTTGTTATTCCCTTCCTTCTGTTCACTTTTGGTTTATTTTGCTCCTCTTTGGCTAGTTCTTCCAGTTTTGAGTTTAGATTTCTGATTTGAAGCCTTTCTTCTTTTTTTAATGTAAGTTTTTAAAGCTATAAGTTTCTCTCTTAGCACTGCCTTTGCTAACTCTCATAGGATTTGGTATTCTGTATTTTTATTTACATTCACCTAAAAATATTTCCTAATTTCACTTCTGAATTTCTTTTTAACTCATTAGTTGTTTATGAGTATGCTGTTTAATTCCTACATATTTGTGAATTTTACATTTCTCCCTCTTTTAATGATTTCTAGCTTTATCCTGTTGTGGTTGAAGAATATACATTGTCTGATTTTAATACTTTTGAATTTATTAAGTTTTGTTTTATGACCCAACTTATGTTCTATCCTGAAAAACGATCCATGTGCACTTGAGAAGAATGTGTATTCTGTTTCCTGTTGAATTCAGTTTTCTATAAAAGTCTGTTAGCTCTACTTGGATTAGATGGATTAGTTGGATTAGTTGGATTCCTTTACCTCCTTACTGATCTTCTGACTATATGTTCTATCCATTATTGAGAATGGTGCACTAAATTCTCCTTCTATAAAGGTAAAGTCATTAATTTCTCCCCTCAAATGTGTCAGTATTTGATTCATATATTTTGGGGCTATGCTGTTAGTCACCTATATATTTTTAATTCTTACATATTCCTGTTGAATTGTCCCCTTTATCAGTATAAATTTACCATATTTGTCCCTCATAACTGCTTTTTACTTGAAATCTATTTTATCTGATATAAGTATAACTCCCCCAGCTCTCTTTTGGTTACTGCTATTCAGAATGACAAATATCAGATATGAAGAGAAGATTCAGGAAGAACCAAGAGAAAACCAAAGCATCACATACAAGGGAAACTCAATAAAATTAGGTGCTGACCTCTCATCAGAATCCATGGAGGAGAGAAGAAAGTGGTAATTTGTTTTTGGGGTACTGAAAGAGAAAAAGTGCCAGGCAAGAATTCTGAAAATGACAAAACTGTCCTTCAAAAATGAAGGTGAGTTCAAAGTCTTCAGAGACAAACAAAAGCCAGTAGAATATGTTACCGAAAGACCAGAATTACAAGAGACACTAAAAGAAGTGCTATAGACAGAAAGGAAAAAACAAGGGTAAGAGATTTGGAGAAAAGTGTAGAAATGAAGATTAGTAGAAGGATAAAATAAATGGTAAGAAGGCAGACAATAGAACAATATGACAATAGAGAGCCGAAAGACAATATGGATGAAGTGCCTATACAGTAATAATATTGAATGTTAATGGCTTGAACTCCACAATCAAAAGACAGAGACTGATAGAATGGATTAAAAAATATGAGCTCTCTATATGTTGTCTACCACTGATTCACCTTATATGTAAGGACACCAGATTAAGAGTGAAAGGTTGGAGAAGTGGATGTGTCTTAAGTGATTGAGCTCCTGCTTACCACATGTGAAGTCCCAGATTCCATTAACGTGTCTCCTAAAGAAGAAAAACAAGGCAATGAACTGAAGCAATGGGTCAGCATGGTGAGCTGATGGGGCAAGATGACACAACAAAAGACATGAGGAAAACAATGAGAGACACACCAAAACAGGGAGTAGAAGTTGCTCAAGCAATTAGGCCACTCCCTCCCACATTGGAGGTCCCAGTTTTGGCTCCCAGTGTCTCCTAAAAGAAGACCAGCACACAACAAGCAGACACAGCAAACGCAAAACAACGAGGGGGTGGGGAGAAATAAACAAATAAAATAAACCTTTCTTAAAAATAGTGAAAGGATAGAAAATGGTATTCCATACAAATAGTAACAACAACAACAAAAAAATGAACAAAAAAACACAGCTGCAGTAGTGATACTAATATCAGACAAATAGATTTCACATGAAAAACTGTTATACGGGATGAAGTAGGTCATTATATATTAATAAAAGGGGCAATTCAGCAAGAAGAAATAACTGTATAAACATTTATGGACCTAACCTGAGAGCCCTAAGATAAATGAGGCACACACTGGTAAAATGATACATGAGGCACACACTGGTAAACCTGAAGGGAGAAATAGATGTCTCTACAATAATAGCTGGAGATTCTCAGTATTGAATAGAACATCTGGACAGAGGATAAAGAAACAGAGAACTTGAATAATATGATAAATGAACTAGACCTAACAGACATCTGCAGAACAATTGCATCCTAAAATAGCAGGGTATACTTTTATTTCCAGTGCTCATAGAACCTTCTCCAAGATGGAATATTTATTGAGTCACAAGACAAGTCTCAATAAGTTCAAAAATAATGAAATTATAGAAAACACTTTCTCTAATCATAAGAGAATGAGCTGGAAATTGATAATGGACGGAAAAAGAGAAATTCTTAAATATATGGAGATTAAACAACACATTTAGATAATCAGTGGGTCAAAGAAGAAATTTCAAGAGAATTCAGCAAATATCTTGAGACAAATGAAAATGAGAAAGCAACATATCAAAACCTATGAGACACTGCAGAGACAATGCTGAGAGGGGAATTTATAGCCCTCAATCCTTACATTACAAAAGAAGAAAGAGCTAAAATTGAAGCTTTAGCTGCACATCTGAAGGAAGTGGGAAAATAACAGCAAACTAATCCCATACCAATTTGAAGGAAATAAACAGTTAAGAACAGAGCAGAAATAAATGAAATCAAGAACAACAACAACAAAAAAACTAGAGAGGCACATGAAAACCAAAAGTTGTTTCTCTGAGAAGATCAATAAAATCACCAAAATCTTAGCTGGACCGATAAAGAGAAAAAGAGAGAAGATGCAAAAAATTAAAATCAGAAATGAGAGAGGGACATTAGCACTGACCCTGCAGAAACAAGAGAGCTCATAAGAATATAATATGAACTGTGTAGCAGTTTGGCAGTTTGATATAGTTATGAATTCCAAAAGATAGACATTGAGTTCTGATGTGGAGTCTTGAGCTGGAGCCCCGGGATGTAAGCAAACAGAGGAGCATAGTAGAGAAGAATGAGGGAAGGCCCTGGGAAAAGAGATGAGCCATTCGCCTGACACACAGCCAGAATTGTGGAGAAAGGCAGTCAAGAGAGCCTCATAGTTTACAGGTGACCTTCTGGAGAGAACAAGAAGCTGAACCTGGACAGAATCAAGCCCGGGGAAGAGAGGTACCCAGGAAGCCGGACCCTCACAGAGTTTGGTGAGGGAAGTAACTTATGCTTTATGTTAACTTTATAGCCTGACAACTTTATGGCCTCTACCCGAAATACTTACCCTTTAAAAAGACCAACAGATTCCAGTAGTTTTCATCAGCACCCCTTTGGCTGTTTAATACAAACTGTATGTCAAAAAATTAGACAATGTAGAGGA
The DNA here is from genome assembly GCA_029593785.1 of Cabassous unicinctus. Taxonomy (NCBI): domain Eukaryota; kingdom Metazoa; phylum Chordata; class Mammalia; order Cingulata; family Chlamyphoridae; genus Cabassous; species Cabassous unicinctus. Next base: position 7,592 of record JAQZBX010020970.1, on the reverse strand, counting down.
GATTGACCAATTCTTAGAAACACACAAACCGCATACATGGACCCTACAAGAAAGAGCAGACACCGACAAATCAACCAATGACAAGTCAAGAGATTGAAACAGTTATCACAAAATTTCTAAAGATGAAAAGCCTGGGACCAAATGGCTTCACAGTTGAATTCTGCCAATCATTCAAAGTTGATCTAATACCAATCTTGCTCAAGGGCTTCCAAAAAATTGAAGAGGAAAGAAGGTTAAAAACCTCAGTCTATGAAAGTGCTATCACCCTCATACCAAAATCAGATAAAGATACTACAAAAAAGAAAATTACAGACCAATATCTTTAATGAATAGAGATGCAAAAGTCCTCAACAAAATACTTGTCAAATAGAATCCAAAAGCTCATTTTAAAAATTACACATCAAAATCAAGTGGGTTTTATCCCAGTTATGCAAGGGTGGTTCAACACAAGAAAATCAATTAGTGTAATAAACCTCATAGAAAAATTGAAGAAGAGAAATCACATAAGCCTTCTCAATTGATGCAGAAAAGTCATTTGACAAAATACAGCAACATTGACAAAATGTCTCCAACAGATAGGAATAGATGGAAGTTTCTCAATATGGTAAAGGGCATAGGAAAATCCTTTGGCTAACATTTTACTCAATGGTGAAAGACAGAAAGCTTTCCTCTTGAGATCAGGAACAGGACAAGTGTGCCCACTGTCATATTTGTTATTCAATATTGTTCTAGAGGATCTAGCTAGAGCACTTAGGGTAGCTAAGGAAATAAAAGGCACCCAAATACGAAAGGAAGAAGTAAAATTCCACTATTTGCTGATGGCATGATCTTATATCTAGATCTCCTGAGAAATCCACAACAAACTAACAGACAAGTTCAGCAAAGTGGAAGAATACTAGATTAATAAGCAAAATCAATAGTGATTCTATAGACCATCGATGTGCAATGTGAGGATGAAATGAGGGGAAAAATTCCATTTATAATAGCAAGGAAAACAATCAAATATTTAGGATTAAACTTAGGCAGGACATAAAGGTCATGTATTCAGAAAACTACAAAACATTTCTAAAAGAAACCGAAGAAGGCTTAAATAATTGGAAGGACATTCCATGTTCATGGATTGAAATACTAAATATTGTTAAGATGTCAATTCTACCCAAACTGATTTACAGATTCAATGCAATTACAAAAAAATCCCAACAAACTTTTTGCAGACATGGAAAAATGAATTATCAAATTTATTTGGAAGGTTAAGGTGCCCAAATAGCCAAAAAGTTCTTTACAAAGAAGAACGACTTCTGAAGACCCTCACTTCTAAACTTAAAACATATTACTTAGCTACAGTGGTAAAAACAGCATGATACTGGCAAAAATGCAGCCACATTGAACAATGGAACTGAATCAAGAACTCAGAAATAGTCCCTCACATTTACAGTCAAGTGGTTTTTGACAAGGTGTTCAAGCCCTCTCAGCTGGACCAGAAAATCTCTTCAACAAATGGTGCTGGGAGAACTGGATATCTATATCCAAAAGAAATAAGACCTCTATCTCACATCTTATACAAAAATTAACTCAAAATTCATCAAGGACCTAAATATAAAATTGAGAACCATAAATCTCTTAGAAGAAAATGTAGGAAAGCATATTCAAGATATTGTTGGAGATGGTAGTTTCTTAAACCTTATACCCAAAGCATGAGCAACAAAAGGAAAAATAGATAAATGGAACCTCCTCGAAATTAAACATTTTTGCACCTCAAAGGATTTTGTCAAAAAGGTGAAAAGCAGCCGAAACTATGGGAGAAATATTTTGCAATCATATATCTGATAAGGGTTTAATAGTCATGATATGCAAAGAGTTCATACAACTCAACAATAAGAAGACAAACTACCCAAATGGGCAAAAGACTTCAAAAGACAATTGTCCAAAGAAATACAAATGATAAAAAACACATTAAAAATATTCAATTCTACTAGCAATTAGGGAAATGCAAATCAAAACTACAATGAGATATCATTTCACAGCTATTAGAATGGCTGCTATTAAAAACTTGGAAATCTGAAAATGTTGGAAAGGATGTGGAGATAGGAATGATTTTCACTGTTGGGAATGTAGAACTGCACTGCCATTGTGGACTGTTTTGCAGTTCCTAAGGAAGTTAAATATAGTCTTGCCATGGGACCCAACAATACCATTAATAGGTTTATATCCAGAAAAACTGAGAACAGAATCATGAAAAGACAACTGCACATCAGTGTTCATAGTGGCTTTATCGGCAATTGCCAAAAGTTGGAAACCACCCAAGTGTCCATCAAGTGATGAATGGATAAACAAATTTTGGTGTATACACATGATGGAATATAACCCAGCAGTAAGAAGAAATGAAGTCATTAAGCACGTGGCAACATGGCTGAACCTGAAGGACATTATGCTGAATGACTCAAGCCAGACACAAAGGACAAATATTGTATGATTGCTCTCTTATGAACTAAATATATTGTGTAAACTAATGGAGTAAATAATTAGAATATAGGTCACCAGAAAATAGAAGGTGGGTAGAGAATTGAAAGGTGAGGTTTAATGTGTGCAGAACTGGTAAAAAGCATATTTGTGAATCTTTGGGAATGAATGAAATAGTGAAAGCATATCATGGTGTCTGTAACTAGCAGATCTATTATATGGGTATGACAGTGCTTGAAAGGGAAAGTCTAAGTTTATATATATTGCTAGAATGAAAGCTAAAAGCTGTGACATGGGTCTGTCTAAGATTGTAAAACCTCATGTAAAACATGAATATGTGTGATATTGCATATATAAGACTGTTTTTACAAAATATAAATACAAAAAAACCAGAGAGAAGGAAAAGGATTAGCAGTCCTGTATGATGGGGGAAGCATAGAGAGATTGATAGGTGATGAATTTTGTTTGTTTGTTTTTTGTTTATTGTTATTATTGAAATAATGAAACTGCCCTAAGAATAGTTGAAGTGATGAATGCACAAATATGTGATTATTCTGAATACCATTAATTGTACACATTGGATAGATATATGCTGTATTAATATGTATCAATAAAATTGATTTGTTAAAAAAAAGAAGACACTGGGTGAACATAAAAATTTGACAGCATGCAAAGAAGAGTGACAGTTCTTATTGGAATGAAAGACAAAATGGATGAGATTGAAAATACATGAGAAGCATATAACAGCAGACTTGAAATCACCAAGGAAAGAATAAGTGAATTAGAAGATCGTCTGAATTGGAAAAGACAGGAGAAAGGAGAACAGAAAAAGAAATAAATAGAAAAATTGAAATAGCTTTCAAGGAACTGAATGACTGTGCAAAATGCACAAACATGCATTTGGGTGTCTCAGAAGGAGAAGAGAAAGGAAAAGCAGCAGAAAGAATAATTGAGGAAATAATCACAGAAAATTTTCCAACTTTTGGCTATCATGGACAATTCTGCTATGAACACCAATGTGCAGATGTCTATTCGTGTCACTGCTCTCAGTTCTTATGGGTGTACACCTAGCAATAGTACATAGGAGCAATAAAAGAAAAAACCAACATATTTGCACCTCAAAGGACTTTGTCAAGAGAATGAAAATACAGCTGACTTAATGAGAGAAAATATTTGATAAGATAAGGTTTTAATATCCATGATTAAAAGGATATGATAAGGAGATCATACCACTCAAAAGAAAAAGATAAACTATCCAATTAGAAAATGGGCAAAAGACTTGAAATGACAATTGTCCAAAGAAGAAATATAAATGGCAAAGAAACACATGAAAAAATGTTCAATATCACTAGAGATTAGGGAAATGCAAACCAAAACTAGAAAAAGATATCATTTCACATCTATTAGAAGGGCCACTATTAAAAAGACAGAATAGGGAAGCGGGTGTGACTCAATCGGTAGAGTTCCTGTTTACCATATGGGAGGCCCAGGGTTCCTTTCCCAGGGCCTCCTTGTGAGGGCAGGCCGGCCTGCATGGTGCAGTGGGCTGATGCAGCAAGACCTCACAGCAAGGTGGAGATAAGCAGACACCGAGGAAACACACAGCAAATGGACACAGCAAACACAAGTAGCAAAGGGGGGCTATAAAATAAATAAATAAATCTTTTAAAAAAAGACAAAATACTGTATATCTTGGAGAGGATGTGGGGAGATAGAGATGCTTATTCACTGTTTTGGGAATGTAGAATGGAACAATAACAGTGGAAAATTGTTTTGTAGTTCCTAAGGAAGTTGACTACAGACTTGCCATGGGACCCAGCAATACCTTTGCTAGGTATAGACCCACTTTACTTCTTTTAATAGATGTATATAGACCATGAATCTTCAATGCATTTATTAACGAGTTAGTGCATGACTTTGCCATTTTTCCCTCTTCCTTGTTTTTAATTTGTCTATTTTGTTTTTCCTGATTTCCTATGAGTTACTTGAATGTTTTTAAAATATTTTGAATTCTAGTTTTAATGGTTTTTCGTATACCTTTTGCTAACTTTTTAAATGTTTACTCTAGATGGTATACATACTTTTCCATACATAGAAAAGTCCTCATTGATTACTGGTATCAAAATTTTACCAGTTCAAGTAAAGGGTATCCCTTTATGTACCTTTGCCTTCCCCCCATTTATTATGTAATTGTCTTAAATATTTCCTCTACAGATATTAATAACCTCATCAGATCGTGTTATCATGTTGCTTTAAATGTCAAACAAGAGAATTCAAGAGGACAAAGAAAGTCTAATGCAATTAGGTATATATTACATTTTAAGTGATCCTATCCAGATGTATTGCATTTATTTATTAAGATTCTTATTTGTTTACTTTTAAAAATTTTTATTTATCCCAACCCAGATGGTTCTCTTGTCTGTCTGCTCATTGTTTGCTCACCTTCTCCAGGTACCTTCATGCCAAATTTGTGGTACCTTCATCAGCTTCCAAATATTCCCGTCTCTCAAAACAGAAAGCACATACCCACTAAACATTAATTCCCCATATCACCTACCCCTTGAGTCTTTGCCACATATATTCCAATTTCTGTCATTGTGGGCATGTATATTCTTTAATTTTTTTTATTTTATTAACATGGGTCTTAAATTTTCATCTCAAATCATTAATAGTCAGATTTGCTTAGATACCAACTTAATTTCAAGGTATATATTAACTATGTTCCTGTACTTCTCTGGCCCCCATATTTATGTAGTACTTGTCACAAATAGTTTGTTTATACTTTATGCACCCCAAACCACAGTTTTATCATTACATTTTATGTATTTGCCTTTATAGGTCCTGATTAAAATAAAAAGTAGCCTTAGCAAACCATAAACACAATAGAACTGATGTTTATATTTACCCCTCACTGTCCTTGCCAGAGATACTTATTTATTATATGGCTTTGATATACTGTCTCTCAACCTATAGAACTTTCTTAGCATTTGTTGTATGTTCAGTCTAGTGGTGATTAACTCCCTAAGATTTGTTCATCTGGGAATGTCTTAATCTCTCCCCACTTTTGTAAGTTGGTGTTGCCAGATATAGAATTCTTGGTTGGCAAATGTTTACTCTCAGAATTTTAAACATGACATCCCCCTGCTGTCTTGTCTCTATGGTTTCTAGTCAGAAATTGACAATTAACCTTATTGCTGTTCCCTTGTATATGAGACAATGCATTTTTCTTGCAGCTTTCAAAATCCTCTTTATCTTTGGCATTCAACACTTTGATTATAAAATGCTGTGGTGTGTGTCCATTTCAATTTATCCTGTTTTGAGTTTACTTAACATCTTGGATGCATATTGTCCTTCATCACATTTGGGGATTTTTCAGCCTTTATTTCTTTGAATATTCTATCTACTCCTTTCTCTCTTTTTTTTACTGCTGGGATTCTCACAATGTGCATATATGTGTGTTTAATGGTATCCTACAGATTCCTCAGGCTGTGTTCACTTTTCTTCATTATTTCTTCTTTCAGCTCCTCAATTTCAATCATCTTATGTTCAAGTTCACTGATTCCTTTTTTTGCCAGCTTCCATCTACTTTTGAAACCCTCAAGGGAAATTTTAATTTCTATTACTGTGGTTTGCAGCTCTGTTTGGTTCATTTTCATAAATTCCATCTCTTTTCTGACATTGTCTTCATGTCCATCTATCATTTTATGATTTCCTTACTTCTTTCTCCATGCTTTCCTTTAGGTCTTTGAGCATATTTAGGATCATTTTTTAAAAGGTCTTTCTTTGGTATATCCCATATCTGGTTTCCTCATTGATAGTTTCAATTACTTTATATTTTCTTCTTTTCCTTGACCAACACTTCCTGTTTCTTTGTATGTTTTGTAACTTTTTGTTGAAACCTGGATATTTTGATACTTTTTTGTGTCATTGTAGGAATTTTTACTTTGAGGTGTCTGCTTTTTAGGTATGTATCCAGCCAGGTTTATGACAGAAATTTCCCTAAATGCAAGGAGCTACCAAAATAAAAGAAAAAAGAAAACACCTTTCCCAGTCTTTGCAGGTGGACTTGTGCACATGTTCTTCATCAGAGTTTATCCATATATTGAGTTAGTAAATTGCTCCAGACAAAAGTGTAAGGATTACCATAATCCCTTCTGGGCATGTGGCTTGAGCATGCATTTATGGCCCTAGGAAATTACCACTGATGTGTCTAAAATCTCACTGTGCTTTTTAGGAGCTGTCTTCTCCTTGAAGGGCAATTACTGGTATGACTTTGGATTTCTCTGAATGCATGGAGGTTTACATTGAGGAAATTATATCTATTTTTTATATTTCTCATAAGACTGTGAAAGAAAATCCCTATTAGTGGAAACTTTTAGGGGAGGCCATTATTATTGTTTACATTTTCCCCAGCTGAAATCACAGGAATGAAGACAAATAAGTGGGCACATTTTTTTAGCTCATCCTTTCATTAATGTGCTGGCATCCTTTGAAAATCTTGACTTAATGGGACAATCCCATTTAAATTCTCTATGTTACATGATCCTATTTCCTATACCACTTTTTCTCCACAAAGATACCAACTTAATTTCTCTGCTCCTGGGAGCAGTGTGTGGCCCAAGGTAAGTCTTATTTCCACATGTATTATTTCCAGAATTTAGAAAGGTACAGCCACTGTGCAAGACTGTTTCCTAAGGAAGCTGAATATAGACTTCCTATGGGACCCAGCAGTATCATTGCTTGGTATATACCCAGAAGAACTGAGAGCAGTGACATGAACAGATATCTGCACAGTGATGTTCATAGCAGCATTATTCTTGATTGCCAAAAGATGGAAACAACCAGGTGTTCATCCACTGATGAATGGACAAAATTGTGGAGTATACACATGATGGAATATTATGAAGCAGTTAGAAGAAATGAAATCATGAAATATATTGCAACATGAATGATCCTGGAGGACATTATGTTGAATGAAGCAAGCCAGACACCAAAGCAAAAATACTGTATGATTGCCCTTTATGAACTAAATATATTATGTGAAATATAAATGTGTTCTGTGAAATATTAATACTGGTAGAATTCCATACATAAGACCATATTTGTTTGAAACTGAACAAATGTAAGTTAGT